>JAHHFK020002405.1:0-278699 GCA_024533555.2 Aedes koreicus | reverse complement strand
GTTTAAGTCGAACAAATTTTGATCGAAACACCCTTTACATTAAAAAATAACTGATCATTTCACAGAAAACATATATTTTTTTCTGAAAGGAGAGCGTTTTACCGAGCATATTCAAGTGAGTAATTGGAATTCATACAGATGTTAGGCAAAGGAATGCGTTCTTGCTTCAAGTACTGCTATATCCAAGCCCTTTGCTCAATTTTCAATACTTCTATTCAATGTTCACAACCTGCCGCATACTGACGGTACTATCAACACCTTCTCCTCATATCTTTCATTCTTGCAAACATAACTATCCACTTTTGGGGCCTCATGGTGATGAGCGAACATTTCCTTCTACATCATAAATCATTTAATCAAATCTTATCAAGAATATTTGTTAATCTCTTTTGAAGAAAAAAAAAAAAAAAAATCATCAACTTAAACCGCAACAACCGTGCAAATACGTACAAACTCGTACTACAGTTGAAACTACTTCTACTTAAAATTGCAGATGACACCGTTGGCAACTTGAAGATGCAGTACCGTGTGATTCCCAGGGATGGAAAGAACTTCGTCAAGTTTGATCCGATTGATTTGAAGCTGAAATTTCTGAAAGCAAAGTTCGAGTTCAAGGGGCTATTCAACGGAGATCCGTCGCTGGAGGAGTTCGGCAACCGGATCATCAACGAAAATCCCAACTTGATTCTGGACGAGGTGAAACCTAGCTTCGAAAAGAACCTGGGTAAGGTGTTTACCGATATCTCCAACAGCGTTGTGGAGGGTGCGGAGGAATCGGAGTTGCTGCCTCCGTGAAAAAGTGTTCCTTTTTGATAACCTATGAAAAGCTTTAATGTTACCATGGCAATGATATTAAATGTTATTTCTTTATTATGAGCTGTTTCATTACTGTATCCTGCATCATCCTTAGCTGTCACTAGTGAAATTTCGTGCATCTTCGAAATCATTGCTGTTGGTGACCCGACGGCACCGGTTGTGTAGTGGTAAGTGTGGTTGCCACACTCGGTCTGGTGTCAATTCCAGCCGGGAATTACTGAGACGAAAAAACTTTCAAATGTTGCAAATCGCGTTGCAATAAAGTGATATGATTCCGATGGTTAAAAGAATGCGAGGATAACTTTTTTTTTAATGGATATCGTTGTCAACCAAACATTCGTGATCAAAATACAGAGAAGTAAAATTATCTGAAAATCGATTTGGAATAATTTTATTTTTTAAACGCTTCCAGATTTACTGATCAATATTTTGTTCTTATACGAAAATTATAAGTGCCCTTGAATACATTCTCGAGAATAGAGCATTGCTTCAGAGTTTGAAAAACGACAGTTGGTGTAAAATTATGTTTACATTTGGAAAAAAAAACAGATTTCTGATTCATTTGAAGAATAATAAATCATTACAGGTTCATGTTAGGTTCAAACTGCGGAGGAATGAGTGGAATTTTAAAATCTCATTTTGTATTGCAAAATTTTGGCATATGGCGTCTACGAACAAACTTCGTCTTATCATTTAAGTTGGTCGTTAAAACCAATCTTGGTAAAGTTTATTTTTAGTGTTACTTCAGGCATTTCATTTGAAACTATATTCTTTTAACTCAACACAAAACTTCTTAAAACTACTTTATTATGATTATTTTCACATTTGATCAATCGATAATTCCATAATTTAAAAAAGCCATTTGAAAAATATACAATCAAATACTGATACATTGAAAATTTTACCAATACCAAAATGTTACCAAAATGTTTTGTCAAATAATGCTGTTTGCAAAGTTGTTTGTTCACACTATCACACTTTGATTATTTTTGGCAAATAATTGACTAAAAATTGTTTGGCCAAATATAGAAATCGAATGCTTGACCAACGTTCATCAAATTTATTTGATGAGGTATTACACTGTTTGCAAATGATTGCAATTACACACGCTAAGATCAGTTTACCCAAATATGAGTAAACTTTACCCATAATCGTGGAAAAGTGCACATACTCATTTTATTGGTAAAGGGTATTTGAGTAAAAATGGTGAACTAACAATATAGGTAATGTTTACTTATTTATGGGTAACCCATTTTAAGTAAATTTCACGCATATTTAGGTAAATCTAAAAAAATAATTTGAAATTAGACGCAAATACGGTTATATCTCTCTAACTAAATTATTTGATAACAAATAAAATAATCGGTTATCTGTTATTCAATTTAATGTTTTTTTTTTATAAATTATACAGCACAAACATATCATTTTCTCTTTAATTGGACGAACTTCTGATGATTAATTTCATAACTAGTAATGCCAATATTGCCGAGATGTGATGAAAAAGAAGTGATTAACAGTTGGTCAAAACAATTATTGATCGAAAGGTAGAACCCATCAGGTTAGAAAAGATGAACGGCATTACTTTTTCAGATTTTGTGATTCCTTCCCCTCTCCCTCATCATGGTGTTAGCAGTGTACAACTCCAAGGTCACAACTCTGTCAAAACCTACTATTCACCGTTTAAGTTTCGGAACGAATCCGGATCCAAATGTTTTTTCAGCTCTCCCATCTTCTACTCCCCAATTTCAACTTCCGTGATGGACCTCAATGAAACGATGACCATCTTACTCGATCCAATGTAATATACGAACTGACAATGTTTATTTTTTCATCCAAATATGGGTAAAGTGCTTTTACTCCTATTTAGGTAAAATCACTTAACTCATATTGTAAGTTAAGTTCAGCCACTTTTGTGAGTACAATTTACCCATATTATAAGTATTGCATCAGTTACTCATATATGGGTGAAACAATTACCTTTTTATGGGTAGTTGAGTCTTAGCGTGCATATTTGATTGTTTGTTTGTCTTGCTGCTATTGTCTGACAGTGTTGTGATTAAGTTTGGCAGTTTTTGTAAAACTTAAAAAAAAAAATACTATAAAGATCCAACTAAGTCCCGAGATCTTCGAAAAAGTCCCGAGAATTTGAGTGCAGCCCGAAAAACTTCTGAAGAGTCCATAGAATGTCAGGAAACTGCCGAGAATTACATGAAAGTCCAATATCTACAGTGAAGTTTCAAGGACGCCATGGATGTCCGTTGAATTACTTCTTCTCGTCCTTTTCTTTCTTAGCATTTCAAGCTTATTGCTTTCACAATTCGCTTATTACGTGCCCTTCTTTTAGTGTTCTAAATGCACTTCCAAAATTATAAATTGAGAGCTTTCGATGCCAGGTACCATTTTGGCATCAGTATGATTGTTTGGCATTAATATGCTGCAGGTCTATGAAATATGTTTTGACCAATATAACATTACAATATAACATACAATAACATAACTAGTAACCTACAAAATATAAGGGATAAGTGACTTGAATGGATGATACACACAAGATCCTGAAAAAAATTCCTTGTCGATGTGAAGTCTTAAGAATTTATTCAATGAACTTTCCCAAGATCTTTCATATCCTTATGGTGTATGAAATAATTGCTGAGCAATCTGGAATCATGAAGCAATATCCTCGGCTTTTTTTTGCACCAATATTTCAGCACGGTCAATATCGGGTTAAAAAGGGAAATCTTCATGTTGGTGCTTCAGCTTCGACGCCAGCTGTAGTCCAAACCACTCAATGGAAACAGTTCAAATTTTGTCCACATTATTAACAATATTTTGATAGACTATAATGAAATTTTTAATAAGTTACCTAAATATTTCACAGAAATACGGATATTTAAAGTTGGTCTATCCAAAAACGACTTTTTTCACATATGTTATGAAAACTTCAAATTTATAAATTTGATCAACATGAAATTTTGATCAAATAAGGTCTATACATTGGTTATAGTGTTGTCAAATTTTCAGCCAAAAATATTGAGAATTGACAAACTTACAGATGGTTGAACATGGCGTTCTTTGGAAGCAAAATTTTACTCGG
Source organism: Aedes koreicus (assembly GCA_024533555.2). NCBI lineage: Eukaryota > Metazoa > Arthropoda > Insecta > Diptera > Culicidae > Aedes > Aedes koreicus. The sequence continues at coordinate 274,789 of JAHHFK020002405.1, read as the reverse complement.
CTTTTTTATTTTTGCTAGTGAGTGTAACCATGAAAATGGACGAATTCACCACGTTCATGGCATTCTTGACTATGATCATGGCAACAAGGACTATTCTGACATTATGGTAAATGTTGAATCAACTAATTTTAATTATCGCTTTGCCCATGATCATAGTCGGTTCAAAATCACTATACTGCAATAGTCATCCTAACCCCCAATAATGGTAAAATTTACTATCAAATTTGTCTCTGTGTTTTTTTGGAGCTAGTGGTTGGTGAAGATGCGGCGCAACATTTGACTATTTGTATTATCCGCAGCGGTTGCGTTTTCGCTTGAATTGTGCGAATTTGATTAGTGTTTGTTTTCATAATGTGTGAATTAAATCTATCATATTTAGATGCCAATTGCCTGTTCGGTGTGGAAAACTTGCATTTTTCCCAAGTTATAAATTTTTCGATGTACATATTCATTTTATTCCTTGGTGCATATTAAGTATGCAACGTGAAAATATTAAGTATGCAACGTCATGATTCAATTTACTTAGCTGCAAGTTTACAAAGACAAACAGGTCTCGACTAACTCCAATGTTTGTTTTGAATGGTCTTAGCGAACCATTAGAGCTACACCAATTAAATATCTGATGCTTTTTGTTACTGAATAATTACTAAAATGAAACATGAAAACTAAGTGATATATTTAAAAGATGTTTCGTGTGCTACTTGGGATAACTATTTGTAATATGTGAGTGTGTGTATAATCTAACGACCACCGTCCGGCAGTGTTTTTATGGAAGAAAAGTGTTTGCAGTTAAACGAACTGTTGTCGCCTCGACAGACATTTTTAGCCCGGGAGTTGCAAGGTGATAGTTCTGTTGGGTTCCAGTGACCCATTTCAGAATGCTTGGTTACTCACGTCCATTCCGAGGTCACTTTCACTTACAACAAGCCCCGCATAGACACAGTACAAACATAAAATGGATATAGATACTGTGCGTACGCTTCCATCATCAAATCTTATTGTTTTCGTTCAAATTTATTTATAATCAGATAGATCTCACCGGAAATTGTTGCCGTTGTACAGTCTTCATTTGGACGGCTTCCCTGTGATGCTAAATGATGCATTTATGTCTCTAAAGAAGTAGCACTCCGCTATTCAGCAAATATTTCCACATCATCCTTTTCGAATGGAACAGCCCGAATACAATTAGTGCTTCGCGCACAAATGCAATACAATGAAAATCACAGGTAAAAAACACTTTCGAGAAGAAATTTAACTTGAAAAAAACTTCACAGCTCTTCCTCTGCACACCACGTGGTGAGTGCATCTGGCTTCGTTTGTTGCTTCTGACCAGCAAATGGCCGTTTTCTACATTACACTGGTTTTCTTTTTTCTCCACAACCAAAATCATAATCAAAATTCTCCGCTTCAAAACTGCTTATAATCATCAATTCGCTCGCGACAAAGCGAACAAATACTCTAATTTAATAATTTATGTCCGCGTGGCACAATAATAACAGCACTAACAAACGCAACTAAGCTGATATTAATTCTTCCGGCTAAGCACAAAAAACGAAAACTGTGAAATAATTCCGACCATCACACATTTTGGGAGGCAATCGATTACATTCACTACGTCTTACACAAAGCACGTAGAGATTTTATGATTTCACTGTTTGTTTATGATGAATTACGAAATATTGTTTGATTTTTTTTCGCGTAAACGACACAGCAAAAACAAAACACGTCAGTTTCAAAGCACGGCTTGCTGAGATCCTAATATGTGTGGCATATTTGTAATATGACAAAAATATTAAAACGGCCAGGCCAATTGTGTAGCGTTGACATACATGTTTTCGTCGAAACTGACGCCCTCTTCAGAGGAAGACTTCATAGATTTGACGCTCTTATTTGAGAAAGCTTATCCGCATGAGGTTATTCCTTATGCATCAAGTGAGTCTTGTGAGTATAATAAAATAGAATTAACTGAAACAATAGTTTACTGTCAAAACTTTAATCGTGTGCGCAAAAAATTAACGAAGTTCGAAATAAAATTAACGATTGTCTATACGATATCATATTAGGAACTGAAACAAGTTGGTCTGATGAAATCAAAAGTGAGGAAGTTTTTGGTAGCAAATTTAATGTATTTAGATGTGACCGTGACTTGACATTATCTTGACTTAAAATAATCCCTAGTGGAAAACATCAAAAATTTGAAGACGTGTGGGTAAAAGTAATCATAAATGATGACCTTTATCTTTTTCTATCTGTTCACTTTCTTCACATACGGCTAAAAAAGCTTCATATGACAAATTTTTAAACATCGCGGAATCTAGATTTCATGTTTTGGAGCCTCAAACCAAGGTTCACATTTATGGAGATTTCAATCAGAAAACAGTTGATTTTATTCAGGATAATGATAACAAATCTTTACTGCTTCCAATTGTAGGTGAAAATCAACTTTGCAACTTATTTTTGATAAAATCAGCCACCTAGGACTTCATGAAATTAATCATGTTCAGAACCAGCTTGACTGCTATTTAGATTTTCTTTTTACTAATTGTAGATTTTAGTATTGATGAAGCTCTAGACCCACTATGGAAGAATGAAAAATTTCATACTGCTATAGAATACTCATTATTCTCATATTCTCTTCGGCAACGTCCAGAGGATACTGATTAAGAATTTGTTTACGATTTCAAAAACATAAACTAGGCTGAAATTAACAGAAAACTAACAAATATAGTTTAGCAGAACCTTTTAAAAAATGAAAAAGACATGAACAAGGCCGTAGACATATTTTGTAACAATCTTTATGCAATCATTGACACTTACGTTACGTGGAAAAAATAAGAGAATACTAACAATCTATAAACAATTGGTATGGTACATACGTGAATTCAAAAATCCCAAAAACAGGAAACAAAAAGCTCACAAAGCATACAAAAAAAATCAAAAGTACCAAATTTAGATAAACACATACATATTTGTAGAGCTTTTGATGCAGAAATATCATCCGTATATGAAAGGTACAATACAAGAGAAGAAAAAAATATGAAATCCGATCCAAGAGCATTCTTTAACTTCACGAAGGAAACAATGAAAACGTGTAACTTTTGATCCCCTGCAGATAATAGTTTGATGGTTCTGATTGCGGAGATATTTGTAATAAGTTTGCACGCTTTTTTCAAAATATCTATAAGAAATGCAACTATATTCTTGACATATACCTACTACTTTTCCTATCTACCTGAACATCAAAATGACGTATCAGTTGAAAACATCACTGTTTAAGAGATTTAAATGGCACTAAATGGTCTTGATGCTGGAAAAGGACCTGGTCCTGATGGAACACCTCCAGTACTATTGAAAGAACTAGCAACTTCTTTTGTAAAACCCCTGTTTTGGCTCTTTAATCTATCACTTCAAACAGGAGACTTTCCACTATTCTGGAAAAAAATAATTTTTAATACCAGTATTTGAATCTGACAAACGATCAGACATTAAAAATTATAGAGGAATTGCAATTATTTCAAGTATTCCTAAAACGTTTGAAGCGATTGTAAATCAAAAATTGTTCAACCAGGTTAAAAATCGGATTTCAAATAATCAACATGGTTTTTTCAAAGGCAGATCAATATCTACTAATCTATTGGAATTTTTAGAAATGTTTTTAGGTGCAATGGATAGAGGAAATTTTGTGGAAGCTTTATATACTGACTTCAGCAAGGCGTTTGATAGAGTTGATATTCCATTGCTACTTTTCAAACTTAAGCGTGTGGGTCTAACCAGGACACTATTAAAATGGATCGAATCTTATTTGACAGATTGAACACAGGTGATACGTTTCAAAGGAAAGATCTCGAGAGCAGTTAATGTCACCTCAGGAGTTGCACAGGGATCTCATTTAGGTCCTTTTTTATTTATTCTTTTTGTTGATGATGTAAGGTCTGTATCCGCAATAATCCGGACACCTCAAAACATGAATAAAACATAAATTTCGCATTATATTTCTGTCGTAGTTGTTTATTTCAGATTCATGGGATGTGTTTTAACAATTCGTGAACATAGTTATTCGGTATTTGCATAAAATTTTCGAACTTTGCGCTTAACTCCGTCCATTAGGGTTTGTACAGACTCTTCAGAAATCGTAGAAGCCGTCTTTGTCCAAATTTGCTGGAAGTGTTTGATGTCTTTGATTCCTTGCTTCTTTCCAGAAAGCTTCCGCTTCATCAGAGCCCAATATCTCTCGATTGGTCGTAGCTCTGGGCAATTTTGTGGGTTTGAGGTTTTTGGTACAATGTTCACTTGATTTGCTTGGTACCACTCCATCACAGTTTTAGCGTAGTGGCATGATGCCAAATCGGGCCAGAACAAAGGTTTTTCTTTGTGATTTTTGATGAAGGGTAGCAATCGCTTCTGCGGACACTCTTTCTGATAGATCTCCTTGTTGATTGTGCCTGTAGTGACGAAAGATTTACTCTTTTTGCCACACGTGCAAATTGCTTGCCACACAAGGTATTTTTTGGGAAATTTCTATGCCTTCTTCGTTCTGAAATGCTCAGCTGTAGCATTTCTGGCCATAGCAGAATAAAAAGCCAGCCCTGGAAGCTGCTTAAAATCCTCCAGGACATAAGTTTCGTCGTCCATAACAACGCATGAAAACTTCGTCAAATATTCGCAGTACAAACGTCGAGCCCGTGATTTTGCTGCCAAGTTCTGTTTGTCGTTGCGATTTGGAACTGTTTTTACTTTATACGACTTAAGTCCCAAACGTTGTTTTGATTTTTGGACAAAACCAGGCGACATCCCTATTTTACGAGCCACCGTTCGAATGGAGAGATTTGGGTTTTTCGTTAATATCCTTTTCACCTTTCGGTCCATGACAGGATCAGCGCGTCCAATGTTTTTGTCACTTCTCGGTTTCCTCTCCACCGTCAAACGTTCGTAAAATGATTTGAGCACATCGTGAACAGTGGATTTAGGCAAATCCAATGTTTTTGCAAGGTCCCGTATTGACAAGTCAGCATTTGCCTTACGCCCGTACAAAATTCGCTCGCGCACTTGTTTTTCTTTCGTCGCCATCTTGAATACTAAACATGAAATGTAAACATCAAACATAGTCTTTTTCATCATAGACTCTCAGCTATACCACAGTGAAATTTTTCATTCCTACGTGCAATATTTCAAAAGTTACAATGATTTGAAGGTGTCCGGATTAATGTGGATACAGACCTTAGATCTTGTGTTAAATCATCTTAACGTCATAGAAACCTGTAGTAGGTTAGATTTACAACATTTTCAGAGCGAAATTGATGTCTTCTACGAATGGTGTGTTAAAAGTCTGCTTGATATTAATATTAAAAAGTTTAACATCATATCATATTCGAGAAAACTTACTCATCATGATTTCACGTGTACGCTAGGAAATCAGTTAATTGAAAGATGCCACGAAATTAGAGACTAAGCAGTGTTTCTTGATTCTCAATTGACCTTTTCCTATCATTTTAAAGCAACAATTCTCAAAGCAAATAATATGTTAGGATTCCTCAAAAGGTTCAGTCATCATTTCAAGGATACTATCAAAATACTTTATGTAACGTACGTAAAATCCATTCTCGAATACTGCTCTGTTGTATGGGCTCCTTACCAAGAAACATACCTTAGTCGTATAGAATCTGTACAAAAACAATTTTTGTTATTTGCTCTCAGAAAACAAGGCTGGAATTCATTTCCTATTCCTTCGTATGACTCTCGTTGCATTTTAATTGATATTGAATCACTGAAGAAAAGACGGAAAATTGCTATGATCTGTTTTGTTATTAATGTTATCTCGCAGCGTTTAATTTCGGCAAACCTTTTAGAAAGTTTGAACTTTTATGCACCATCGCGTGATTTTAAGAATTAGAAATTTATTTCATGCAAGGTCTCAGAGAACAATTTAGGCTAAGAATAGACCAATGAACAGAATAATGAACATCTATAATGAATATTGTGAAATAATTGATTTTACTATGCCTTTTGACTGCAAGAGTTATATCCCGTAGATATTAGCTTTAAATAAATGTAAATGTAAATGGATATGTAGTCCACAATGATGATTGACGAAACAAATAAATAAATTAATATCGTTGGGGGTAAAAGAAGATTAAAAAATAAACGGCAATTAAATTATCCAAGGGATGAATAAGTGATTCAACGAATATTGTCGGATCGTAAAACAAGGAAACGGAAACAGCTGTCCTTCCGTCTCATTTTTGTAGGTTAAGGTGAATCGTTGGGAGTGACGTAGCTAAGAAGATTAATGTCACTCCATTTGTACTGACTACTTTGAGAAAGACAAAGGTATTTCCACCTTGTGTTTTGGATTACGAGCCTAGGTTTAAGCGCCATTGTTCCCTCTCTGAAATGAGTAAGACATAAAAAAAAAAAAAAAAAACTGCGATGGGTGTTGTGTCCTGGATAAACCCTAGGGTTAATCCTCTAATAACAAAAAAAAATATAAATTGACTCAACACTGTGCCATAAGGTATAAAATCAATTTTCTGTGTGATTAAATTTATTTTATCACATTCTAGGTGCCTTTTGGACGGATAGTTCGCTATCCGATTTTTTTTTCTTATTTGATATAGTTTGTATACCACCTGTTTGAGTTTCACTTTGTCTGTTCATATCTGTTAAAAGTTTTCTTGTTTTAATGCCATTGAAATTTCAAGTAGTAACATCTTTAAAATCAAACATCTTGTCAGAAAAAAAAAATTCAAAATACTGTCGAAATGGAGCCAACTGATAAAATTGTTAACTTTGTTAATGGTATTATTTGAAAACAAATCAAACAAAAATACACGAAAGAAACGGTAATTTCAATACGGTTCTATACAGATGAATTTGAAATCAATGATAACCAACGTTCGTTTTCCAATTCACACTCGGTTTATGGAATAAACTACAAATTCGTGACTGTCCCACAAGAATTTCTAGCAAATTTGAAGTCCGAAAGCGCAACCCCAACGCAAATGTCCTGCTGAAATGCTGATTGAGCCTTCAATGCCCATCTTCATGTTGGCCCATGCTCCAAAGATAAATGGTTCTGAAATGCAAAGACAATCCCATAGCCCACTGCAACCATAATCAAACCAAAATGACAAATTTACAATTTCCAGGTACACGATCCTCCGTTACACCCCCTCTCCACGATACTGTCAAATTAGCAACCTTGCCCATGCTACGCCAACCAGTGCCTTCATGGTTCAGCCGGCAATCCCCGTTGATCGCATGACTCGTAAAGGCGCGAGACCCGAACTTGTAAGGACCGGAAATCGCACCCTCCTTTCAGGCCGTCAACTCATCATTTGAAGCCCACCAAAAATAAAAACTTCATACACAAAACCTATTCTCAAAAAAATGGGAGTGGGACACAGAACGGTAAAACAGAAAGAGCTCACCCGGATTTCCAGAACATTTCGTTGCTGTGGTTATAACATCGAGCAACCAGAGCAGGTCCGTGTGCCCTCCAGATTACATTCTGTTCTTGAAAGACTGAACATGAGCTCCTCCTGCCGCAAGCCTGTATGTCCGGAATCCCGTCTCCAGCGGGGACACTCTGTTTTCACACCAGACAAGCCTCGTAGTGGACCGCAAGCAACTCTTTGGTGACCGAATCATCAGCAAAAAAAACAAGAAGTTTAACACTATTCTATACACTTATAAAATCTCATATAAGATTAAAAATAAAACGGGACAAAATGACAGAGTAAAAATGTTCACGTCTTACTTCGAGCACCGCATACTACGGTCCGTTCGGTGGTGTGTAGTTTTATCAATCGTAATTAAAAAGAAATTATCAATTAAATGCCGCTGAGCGTTAAAATTGCCAGCTCTGAGTTGGTTGGTTTCTGTGAACATCAGTTAATATTACATGTACAATTAATATGTTAGCTGATTTTGCGTGATGATTATAACCATTAAGTATTGACGTTTGATCGAAATAACGTTGGATCAATTATTATTGAGCCTTCGAGTATCGGAAATGAGTTTAATATATGTTTTTCTTATCATGTTTTTTTTTATGATCTATTTATTTGTGTACGCTCAAATGCGTTAGCTTTACGGAGCCGTTATTCTATGTACATTGATAAATTTCTTAATACTAATGTTAGTAGGACAGGGCTGAATACTCGCGGCTTGCTCGAGGTTAAGGAATACAATATTTAAACATGTTGGATACTTGGAAAAGGATTGAGATCAAGGACGTGGGACACGTACAATAAGCACTGTAGCAAGTGCTCTGGATCTCGGAATGTAAACGAAGGATTGACGGAATAACTGAAAAGATACACAAAAAAGGGGGCTATGTTGGAACAACGATGAGGGGGAGAGACTTAGTTAATAACAAGACCAAACGCTACTAGATTTTCAAATCGATCCGTTTTAGGAAATCGTAGGTTAATTTCATATATTCGATATCGCGGCAAGCCAGAACGTCTCTAATTGGTTTAGCAGGTTTTTCTTTTCCTCGGGCCCTGAGGGAATCACATAAGTCGGATCTCGCCACATGATATAAGGTGCATGACCAGACAACATGCTCGATGTCGTGATAACCGTTACCATAGGCACACAAACTGCTGTTTGAGAGCTCAATTCGAAGAGATGCGCATTTAAGGAACAATGATTGGACATGAGCCTTGACATTACGCGGATAAAGTCGCGGCTCACATTCAACCCTTTGAACCAAGATTTTCTCGAAACCTGTGAGAAAATAGAATGTAGCCATCTTCCCAGCCACTTTTGTTGCCAGTTGATGAGAACTTGCTGACGAGCAATTGTAAAAAAATCATTGAAGGCGATTTGTCGCTCGTAAATATCGCCTTCCATAGCGCCCACCTTAGCCAGTGAGTCCGCTTTCTCATTACCCGGTATAGAGCTATGAGATGGGACCCATGCTAAGGTGATAATGTGTGAGCTGTTGGATAAAGCATTCAGTGACGACCGTATTTCATGCAGGAAATACGTCGAGTGCTTCATCGGCCTCATTGAATGAATAGCCTCCAGAGAAGGCTATCCGAAAATATGAAATAATGATCAGGGGGAAGTGAGGCGATCCGCTCTAATGCGTACGATATAGCTGCAAGTTCCGCAACGTATACCGAACAAGGATTCTGGAGCTTGTATGAGGCGCTATGAAGATCGGTGAATACACCAAATCCAGTGGACGCATTGATTATTGACCCATCTGTGTAAAACTTCTTCTCTGATGTAACGTGGCGGTACGTGCTCGCGAAAACTGAAGGTACAATTGTCGAACGATGGCGCTCTGGAATTCCCTGAATTTCTTGTCTCATTGTAAGATCGAGTCTCACACAGAAAATCCGCTCGATTGGGATTGAGCGAGGATGGTTCAATCTCCAGAGTCATGTAGTCATAGTATAAGCTCATGAATCGTGTTTGAGGATTTCGCTCAAGCAACTTTTCAAAATTACCAATGTGTTCAATATCTCGCAACGGATGAAAAACCGGAACGACAATTCCGCGAAACGATCGGTTAAGGGAAGCACCCCGGCGAGAACTTCAAGGCTCCTTGTATGCGTCGAATGCATACAGCCTAGCGCGATTCGAAGGCAACGGCATTGAATCCGTTGTAGCTTCGAGATGTGTGTGTTGGCCGCCGATTGGAAACAAAAGCTACCATATTCCAGGACCGACAGGATGTTAGTTTGATATAACCTTATCAGATCTCTCGGATCGGCTCCCCACCAAGTGCCGGTGATGGATCGAAGAAAATTGATTCTTTGTTGGCACTTTTGCTTTAGATACGCAAGTGCATTTGAAATCGAACCAGACACCTAGATACTTGAAAGACATTGTATGAGGGATTGTTTTACCCGTGAGTTGAAGCTGGAACTGTGCTGGAAAATGCTTCCTCAACACCTACCTCAGTTTTTTCAGGAGAGAATTCGATACCTAGCTTCATTGCCCAAGAAGACAAACTGTCTAGGGTATCTTGCAATGGTACTTGCAGGTCCGGTGCATTAGATCCAACAACGGAGACCACGCCGTCATCTGCAAGCTGCTTTAGCGTGCAATTTTCAGCAAGACATTCATCAATGTCTTTGACATAGAAGTTGTACAGAAGGGGGCTTAAACAAGCGCCCTGAGGGAGACCCATGTAGCTAAGTCTTGAAGTTTTCGAGTTTCCATGAGAAAAGCTCAAATTGTTCAAAAAGTTGTTTAAAATTGGAGAAAGCCCACTAGCGTGGAGTTTGTCCGAAAGGACGTCGATGCACACAGAATCAAAAGCCCCCTTGATGTTCAAGAAAACTGAACCCATTTGCTGTTTTTCAGCGAAAGCTAGTTGGATTTCAGTTGAAAGCAACGCAAGGCAGTCGTTCGTTCCTTTGCCTTTACGGAAACCAAATTGCGTATCTGATAGTAAGCCATTCGTCTCAACCCTCTTGTCCAGACGAAGAAGAATAATTTTCTCCAACAACTTCCGAATGCACGATAGCATTGCGATGGGACGGTACGAGTTATAGTCTGACGCGGATTTGCCGGGTTGCTGAATGGCAATTACTCTCACTTGCCTCCAATCATCCGGAACAACGTTGAGCTCCAGAAACTGATTGAACAAGTTTAACAAGCGCCTCTTCGCGAAGTCTGGGAGGTTTTTAAGCAAGTTGAACTTAATTCTACCCATTCCCGGAGCCGAGTTGTTACAAGACAGAAGTGGCAATTGAAACCTCTACCATTGAAAACGGAGAGTCCATTTCATTCTTTTCCGACGGAGGATCGCGATCGTTTTTTCGAAACGGTACAAAATCAGAACAATCTTTGCGCGCGAAATCAAAAATCCATCTGTTAGAGTACTCCGTGTCTTCGTTGATGCCGACGATGCCGCGTTCCGCATTCTCCTTCCGACATTCCAGAGCGTTTTCATGGAAGTTTCTCGCGTTAAACCTTCGACGAACCGACGCCAATAACCGCGCTTTTTAGCTTTGATCAAGCTCTTGAACGTTTTCTCCAGGCCCATGAACCGCTCGTGATATTCGATCGAACCGTGTTTACTAAATAGTTTATACGCAGAGAACTTCTCATTATTCGCGTCGGGACATTCTTTATCCCACCACACTGTGGGAGGACGTTTACGAGTGGATACACCGGGAACAGGCTTCGTTTGTGCTTGAAGAGCGCAATCGACGATAAGGGATTCAAATGGTGAGTTGACAACTTCGAAGGAGGGTGCGACCGACCTCTCGTCCTCACAAGTTCCTACCTCACGCCTCCACGAGTCATGTGATCACAAAAGACTGCCAGCTGAAACATGGAGACGCTGGTTGGCGTAGCCTGGGCAATGTTGTCAATCTGACAATAGCGTAGTGAGGGGGTGCGACTGAACATCATGTACCTTAAGCCATATTGCATATTTTCCATTTTCAATTTATTAATAATTTCAGCACGCATTAGAATCATCGGCATCGAAAGCTCTCAATTAATAACTGTGGAAGTGCATTTGGAACACTGAGTTGAGAGCAGGCAATAAGCAATTTGTGAAAGCAATAAGCTTGAAATGCTATGCATAATAACGCTTTAGAATCATCTGCATTCCAAAACCATGTAAGAGCCTAGAGCCACATGACAGGCATCAAAGGCTCAATTTGTTTTTCAGCATTTCAGCATAGTATTTAATTTAAAATTGCACTTCTAAACTTCAACTACTATATTCATAAAAGACTGGCATGTGCTTATAAGCAGTGTAGGATTATATTTTAATATTGTGTTTAGTGGTAAGGCTTGCTTCATTTAGAATTGGAACAAACTTTTGCTCATATTGTGGCACTCCTGGTGGACGGATTTGGAAGTTCTTGGCGCCCACGTGTCGGGAATTTTGTCAGCTTCACGTATGTATTTTTGACATTCCGTAAATCGACTGTACTTTGTAAACAATCAACATGGAAGCCGAAAGAAGGGAAAAAATTGTACACAGTTATTTGGAAAATCCATTGTGGTCTGCATCTAGGCTAGCTAAACAGCTGAAATTGCCCAGAAATACCGTATGGCGCGTTATCAAACGGTATAAGGAAACATTGACGACGATTCGGAAGCCTCAAGCCAATCGTCGGAGTGGAACTGTCGACCGGAAACTGCGTGGTAAGATTTTGAAGACGATTAAGAGGAATCCCAATCTGTCGGACCGTGATTTGGCCAGAAAATTCGGTGCTGCCCATAGTACCGCAAGGAGAACTCGACTCCGGGAAGGAATCAAGTCGTATCGAGCTAGCAAACAGCCAAATCGGACCATAAAACAGAATAGTGTGGCCAAAATCCGTGCTCGGAAGCTATACGACCAGGTGCTGACCAAGTTCGACGGGTGTCTTCTGATGGACGATGAAACCTATGTCAAGGCTGACTTCGGGCAAATCCCAGGTCAAAAATTTTACTTGGCAGCGGCTCGGGGGGATGTTCCAGCCAAATTTAAATTTGTTTTTGCCGACAAATTTGCACGAAAATTCATGATTTGACAGGGCATTTGCAGCTGTGGCAAAAAAACGAAAGTTTTCGTTACAAATAAGACAATGACGTCGGAACTATACCAAAAAGAGTGTCTCCAAAAACGAATTTTGCCGTTCATTCGATCCCACGACCATCCCGTAATGTTTTGGCCAGATTTGGCAAGCTGTCATTACAGCAAAGTCGTTCAAGAATGGTATGCAGAGAAAGGGGTCCAGGTTGTTCCGAAAAACCTTAACCCACCCAACTGCCCCCAGTTCCGCCCTATTGAGAAATACTGGGCAATCATGAAGAGGAGACTCAAGGCAAAGGGAAAGGTTGTCAAAGACATCAATCAGATGAAGACCTGGTGGAATAAGATAGCTAAAACGATGGACGAAGAAGGTGTGCGCCGCCTAATGAGCCGTGTTACAGGAAAAATTCGAGAATTCCTTCGAAACCGTGACGAATAATTTTATCCGTATTTTTTCTTAAAAGTATGAAGAAAACGCTACATTTGTATGAAAAAAGATCTTGAATTCAATAATATATAACTGAAATACAGGCCATTGTTTTTGTTCCAATTCTATTTGAAGCAAGCTTTATTATGGTAACATAGCCATTATTTCAGAAATCATCAAATCGGACTCTTCAATCACTCCGATTGCAACCTTTGAAATGTTACTAGAACAGTATAAAGAAAAAATTTACAACATGTCTTATAAAATAATATCTCTTATTGAAATTTTATCTCAGATATTTGGAATGATCTATTCTGTTTTCAGATTTTCCTGGACTAGAAGGATATTAATACATAACTAATTTTTATCTATTTTTCAGTAACAATCCATTGGATGTACCATTTAAGTTTAAAATTTGAATAAATTAGCATTCGTGTCTATAATGGTATCCTAATTTTTCGTGTACAAAATATACTAAATATTAAATAACACATAACGGGGGAAAGGGAGGGACCATCAGGGCACCCAAGTAAAACGATTTGGATAGGGAGCATGGGACTGCCTCCTCCCTATTGTTAACATTTCGTGGAACGAGGGCGGGCTCTTCGACCCCATCTATTGGGTTTATTCTGTCAAACGAGGGCTTGATTCTAGTGCTGTGAGTGTGAAGTTGCTTTTGGATGGAGATCCTCTTCCCTATAAATATTCGCGGGTTTCGCGTAAGTGTCTCTGCTTACGGGCCCGCCCAAACGTTTTTGGCCCTTCATACAGGAGCTTGATGATCACAAACAATAATAGAATCCTGATCAAATCGTTTTTCAGATTATTCCACTGCTATGGGAAGTTACCTTGCTACAATAGATGGTAGTATTATATCATCATTATATCATCAAGAGCGCAATCGACGATAAAACGCGACAAAAAAGAGTACTCTTCCAGCGGAAGGAGAGTCTCAACCGAATCAAGTCCTTCAAGGATTGTTTTCGCGTACTTCTTTCAGTCGATATTTTTTGTACGATCGTAGGTGATGTTAAATGGACGTTGCGTCGATGAACCGTTGGAAATCGTGATCACTACCGTAGTGGTCCTGGATTACTTCCAACGAGCAATCCAACGATAGTGTGTTCGAACAAAGTGACAAATCTAGTCTGCTCTCTTTAGCTGGAGGTTTGGCTACGCGTGTTACTTCTCCAGTGTTAATGATGGTCATATTGAAATTGTCGCAAGGGTCGTAAATTATACTTGAGCGGTGGTCGTCGTATAGTTCCCCCCATACTGTACCGTGGGAATTGAAATCCCCTAAAATCAGCCAAGGCTCAGGTATTACCGAGCAGATATCCGATAGAGCTCGTCAAGAGACTGCCGTTCTCGGAGGGATGTATACCGAGGCAATACTGAGGCTTTTACCTCGAATAAATATTCACCTGGCATGCGACAATTTCAATTCCCGATACTGATGGCAGATCGATCCCATAAAAGCAGTGAAGCTTGTTGACCCCCAAAGCAAACCTCCATACGAATCTGCCCGATCGAGCCGGATAATGTTGAAATCGTTAAGGGGTAGATTAACGTTTGGAGAAAGCCTAGTTTCGCCTAGAGCAAATACGTCACATTGTAAGTCGTTCAATAAAACTTTCAAAGCATCAAGTTTTGGAAAAATGGATAGCATATCCTCTTTTGGCAAATTAGCCATCGAGGGATACAAATGAACCAAGCAAAGGCCACTGAGAAGCTAATTGCTTCAGAAGAGTTTTCAAGATTGGAAGAATCATACTAATGATGTTCCGAAGAGGGTCAGAGCTGTTGAACACATCTCGACATGTATCATGTTAAACATTGTGATTAATAGCTGAACGATTCGTTTCTTCATTCTCTTTACTATCCTTTTTATATTAGTTGATCCCATGAATACTTATTCGCCAAATGAACGTATGGAGTAACATTCATCGCAATGAGAAAACTAAAGTTATTTGCGATTACATCAAGGTTGTCTTGTAGTTATATTTGCTATTTCGAAACTCAACATTACATTTTCATTTGACGCATGGTAGTGGATTTATTTTAACAAATTTACTCTGGATTGTTCGCTTTTTCTAGTAATTATGAATGTTAATCCACAATTGAAAATACCTGCAAAATTATAACAAGAACAGTATTATTTATTCTCCAAAGGGTTTTTTACAACTGTTGCGAGCGTTTTGCTGGTTCTCATTTTGAATTACTTGGAAAATCTAAAAAAAATTCCACCCTGAAAGATCTCTTTGACCAGACTGGGAATCAAACCCACTGCCGTCGGATTGGTAGTTCCGCTCTTCTGTGACGTCAAAAATATAATTCAAAAACCTTCAAGTCTCCCCTCGAGCATAGAATTTAGAGCCTGAATTTGAAGGGGAAGAAAACACCAAAAACTCACTATGAAGGTTATTGGGGGGAATTTGTCCGCTCAGTTAAGAGAGGTGTTTGTTCTCACAGCAAGAAGCTTGTGCAAGTCATGTAAATCGCTGCCCGTCTCTCTGTTGATATGACATAATTGTAAACCTCTTAAGTACCGTTTTGTTATTCACAAAGGCCAAGTTATATTATCTACCTGTAAACAGGAAGAACCCCTTATTCCTAAATAAAAAAAAAGGGAAATATTTGAGCGTACGATTTAAGCGCCGTGCCGTATCTATCGCCAGTTGAGGAACATATACGTATAGTTACATTGTTTCATATTCATTATCCAGTTAGACAACGACCACAACCAGTTGGAGATGTGCTGTTGGAGTGTTAAACTCATCAGTTACTCATATTTCAACTCAGAATCCTCAAACCAGGTAGAACTAGGAAAGGTTGCACTGCACAATTCAGATATTTTGCTCTCGTAGGTTTGGTGTCTAAACGAATAAAGACGCTTGATGGGCGCAAGACGAAAGTAATTGCACTAGGTGGATCATTAGCCTAAGCGTTTGCTGTTGTTTTTGTTGCCGATAGTGGGTAGGATTCTCTCAGCTTTGGTAATTAAGTGTTGATCTAATGATCTCTATTAACGACCTGCAAAACGCCACAGCGTCGATGCAACTCCGGGTGGGAACGTGTTTCCGATAGGAGATTGCGTATCTCGGTATTGTATCAGTATTGAGTAGTGTTTAAATCGTATAAAAATCAGGAAAAGAACAACAGTCAGACTGCAACGGTTAGAAGCGGCGAGTGCGCGAGTTCAAAATGAAACGGATAGCAAGTGCTTTAGTTGTGATGTTTAGTTTAGCCGTGGTGGCGCTGGCGGAGATTGGTGAGTCTGAAATTCGAATCTGGAGCAAAACGTGTGGTATTTATGCTTTGATCGAATTTCAGCACCGGTTTTGGAAGTGTGCAGCAGAAATGATCCCCAGTTGGGGCAGTGCATCACTAATGTGGTCGACAAAATTCGGCCAAACATCGCCAGTGGAGACTATGGTGGAGGAAGATTGGCTCCGAAGTTGGATCCGTTCTCCATCGAAAAATTGGATATCGATCATGGTGCTAGCTTTCGTTCCAAGATGCGGAATGTGACCATCGATGGGCTCAGCAAATTTGTGATCAAAAAAATACGGTAACTGATCTAATCTGTTTGCATTTCAAAACTTTGACTCTACAAAATCCTCAGTCCCGATTTGGAAAACAAACGGTTCCACATCACGGCCAAAATTCCCTCCTGCTTTGTCCACGGAAAGTATGAGCTGAATATGAACATCCTTCTTTTGAAAATCTCCGGCAAAGGAGACTTCAACCTGACACTAGGTGACGAACTCTCTTGTCTTCCATCATCAAGCAAGTGATAACCATATCCAATCTACATTCTTTCCCAGATGACACGTTGGTGAATCTCAAGGTCCAATACTATCTGGAACCGAAGGATGGCAAGTCCTACACGAAGTTTCACCCGGTTGACTTGAAGATCAAGTTTGACAAGGCGCAGTTCTACCTGAAGAATCTGTTCGGCGGAGATCCGACACTGGAGCAGATCGGCAATCAAGCGATCAACGCCAATCCTCACCTCTTGCTGGACGAGGTGAAGCCAGCCATTCAGGAAAATTTGAAGGTATCGCTCACGAACATCTCCAACGTTGTGGTCAATGGGGCGGAGGAGGATGAGTTGCTTCCGGAGAAGAAACCATAAGGCGAGATTTAATGCAATGCAGAGTAACGTGAGCTGTGAATATTCCAAAAAGTGGTTTGTTACAATGGTCAAGATTTTCATTTTATATTAATATTAATGGATTTGTGTTTAGCAATAAAGAAGCTATCTGTGAAGCGAAGATGCGATTTTTTTTTTGTTTCAACTGAAGACATTGTTAGCATTCATTCTATGAGAAGAAATAGAGTTAAATCAAGCGTAGAAGTAATGAAATCAAATCTGTTGATGGTTCTCTATTTTTGCTACAATTTATGGTCCACACCTTTTATGAGAGGCTAAGGGCCAATGAGGAGTATAAGAATGATTTTTTTATATGACGTTGTTTTAAAAATCGAATACCATATATATGTAATCTACTCGATCAAATTCTGCTCTTAATAGCAATTGTAAATCAGCATGATAATCAGCTTGCTATTAGTGATTGTAACGAAGTAATATGTTTGATTATACTATATGATCTATTCGTTGTACGATCTTATCAAGATAAAATAATATCCCATACATTCTGTGCTTAAGAAACATACTCACAAACAAAGGGATCATTAGCGAGTCAATGTGTTTTTGTACTAAGCGATGTTGTTTTACTTGAATACTGTGTTGAACGTGGAACTGAAATACTTCTCACACGATGAATATAATATGCAACTCAATTACTAAGAAACCCAATGAGAATTAAGGGCTTACGCTGAAGCATTCTCGAAGGCCGCCATTACCTCAAAATTTACAATTGATATAACTCAGAATCTGTACTAGATATTGAATACATCATTACATCAGTTTGTATGCCTACTTGCTGCGATCAATCTGGTGGAATTCGGGTCGATGTTCATTCACTGACAATTGAGATGTATAAATTTGAAATAGCGAGTTAAGTTTGCGAGAGAGAGAGAGAGAGAGAGAGAGAGAGATAAAATATAGGAAAAAATACATGGATCAGCAATTCACCTTGAGCAACTTTCATCCGGTTTCTTGTTCTAAGCTTTCAACGTTTACATAGTGAGCATTATGCCAACTCTAAACAAGATCCTCATATAAGATTTGAGGTTTTTCTTTTTAGCCTGCAAGATGATACGTTTATAGATTTGTTATGAACCCAACTCACATTTTTCATTAGGTAAACGCTTCATTGGCAATACGTATACAGCGTTAAACTGAGTATTGGTTAAGTAGTGGTTGCACAAGCGCCCAGCCAATATTTTCACAAGCAAATCTGGTGAATCTACTCAGCTTCATGAAAATGCAAAAAGATAGCAAGAAGCGTGTATACTCCTTTTTAAAAAGTTAGTATTATCACCAATTTGCAGCTGCTGTGCTTGATAATCATTCTCTCAACTTTATCTCAACTTGTATACAGCTGATACTCTGCTATAGATACGGGAAAGTTTCTACAGCTTTATTCCAACTAACTAAACAATGATCTTATAGTGTACAAATGGTAGCTTTTGTACAGCCTTTCGATAAACTGTCATGCAGAATATGTAATCGGTAATACATGGTATGTAATACATCGCCTAGGAAGCTTTTATCCAAAAATTATACAACTTATTACCTTACTGTTCTCAAAGACAGTACGTTTGACGCGCATATTCAGCATATTTATTTGTACAAAGCAATTTCTATTTTTAGAACTGTGGCAAACAGCGTTATTGCTAGTCTTAATACGTTGATATAAACGCTTAAAAATATTTATTTATTCATTCGTCAATCACATGTAGACAACATAATATCATTAACATTTTAGCTTACATGATTTCGCAGATTTTTGAAATATTTTATTAATTTTGTCTTAGGCATATTAAGATCAATCATTTCACAATGCTGATTGTACGCGGCTTTCATCTGATTTAGCGGTCCAAATTTAGCGTAGTTTGTACGATGACGATCCAACACGAAGAAATTTCTATTGCGTAATTGTCGAGTAGGAGCATAAAAATTTAATTTTGATAATATATCACTTGAGTCAATACGTTGCGAAATTATGTCATTTACGAGTGAAACCATAGCATATTCCCGACGCTCTTTCAAGGTTTGAATGTGTTGATAAGCATGCAACGTGCTTCATATGATCGAAGAGGGAACACAGTCCACCCTAACTTACGTAGTGCATATAATTAAAACTGCTTTTGGATTGACTTTATTCGTTCTTGTAGTTTTTTCATATAAGGTGACCAAACAACACTACAATATTCTAATATAGACCTTATATATACAATATAAAGTGTTTTAATTGTATAAGGATCTTGAAAATGATAGCTGAAACGTTTTATAAAATTTAACATATTGCTTGCTTTATGAACTATTGTGTTATAATGATCCACAAATGTTAATTTAGAGTCTAAAATAATCCCTAAATCTCTTATTTTATCACATTTTTCAACATGTTGATTACCTAATACAATTGCAACACTTGGTGTACTTTGTTTTCTGCTGTAAGTTATGTGATTACATTTTTTAACATTTAGTTTTAATAGACTTTTACAACTCCACTTATGAAAAACTTGTATTTCATTCTGAAAAACATACATATCATCTTCCTTACTGACTTCTAAAAATGGCTTCATGTCATCGGCATAGATAAGAACTTTGAGATTTTTTTTAAAATTAATGAAATATCGTTAACATATAAAATGAAAAGAAGAGGACCTAAATGAGAGCCTTGGGGAGCCCCCGATGTGACATGGATTGTATTTGATTTTTTCTCATTGAATCTTACTATTTGCTGGCGGTCAGTTAAGTACGACTCAATCCATTTGAGGAGTCTCATATCAATTCCAATCTTTTCAAGCTTGAAAATCAACATTGGAATATCAATTCTATCAAACGCTTTGCTGAAGTCGGTGTAAAGAGCTTCTACGTGATTACCACTGTCCATTGCAGTTACTGAATAATTACAAATTCTAATAGGTTTGTAGTAGTTGAACGGCCTTTAAAAAAAACCGTGCTGTGCAGTCGTCAATATATGCTTTATTTGACTAAACATATTTTTGTTAATAATTGATTCGCAAAGTTTAGGAATACATGAAATAATGGCAATCCCACGGTAATTTCTGATATCTGATTTTTTACCTGATTATTGGAAATTTTCCCGATTCTAGTGACATATTGAACAGCCAGAATAAGGGGGATGTGAGTTCAGTTGCTAAATTTTTCATAAATACTGGTGGGATTCCATCTGGTCCTGAACCTTTACTTGCGTCTAAATCTTTTAAACCTTTCAAAATATCTTGCACATTAATTTGACTGATACCTACTTTACTTGAACAATCAGGAAAGTATGAAAAGTATTCAAAGTCACGATCTTTGTCAGAAAATTTACAATATGTTTCTTGAAAAAATGTTGCAAATAGGTTACAGATATCTTCTGAATTATCTCCTTCTTTTTCGTCCAAAATCATTTTTGAGGGAAAGCTACACGATTTTAACTTGGTCTTGACGTAAGTGAAGAAGTTTTTTGGACATGACTTAATTTCTTTTTCAGTTTTTATGTTATACTCAGTTAGTGCAGAAGAAATAGCTAAATTAAGTTGGTCGCAAATATTCAAATATTTTTCCAAATTAATTTGATTATTTTGTTTTCTGTACATTTTGTGAGCCTTTTGCTTCCGATTTTTTAAATTAATTATTTGCTTGTTGAACCGAATTGGATTTTTAGAGCAATAATTTCGTCGTCTCCTCGTTAGTGGAACTTCCTCTTGAATTATTTTTATCAACAATTTATAAAAGACCTCTACTGCACATTCAAGATTTTCTTGATCCTTTAAAATGGATTGCCAATTCACTCTACTCAGTTTGAACTTAATGTTGTCATAATTAGCTTTCTTGTAATCCAATATATCCTCGTAAACACAGTCGTTGGGGTTGTGGTTCTTTCGCACAAACACAGAATACTCGATTGCTGTGTGAAAAGCTTCATTTTTCCATAAAGGAGAGAGAGATTCACTAACACAGAAATCTTCATGTGTGTTTGTTAATAAAAAATCTAAGTAACAGTTTTGTAAATTTTTAACATGATTGGGTTTAGTCTTAAAAATGCATTTTTTTCAAAAATAAATTGCAAAGTTTAATTGTCCCCAACGACTGGAAGTAGAATACTCTCGTTTTCGAAATCGGGAATAAAATCTGCATTGCGTTGATTGAAATCACCATAGATATGAACTTTAAATTCAGGGGAAAAGGTTGATACGATTTCTTCTGCTGCTTGAAAGAAGATTTCATATGTTGACTTGCAAGCTTGATCTGGTGGAAAATAAACTGTGACAAAAATATGAGTTTCACCATCGATATAGGTTTTTACCCATACATGCTCGAATTCTTTAAATTTTGGCGAAACAAGAAGTTCCGAATTCAATTTTGCAGAAATTGCAATAAGAACTCCACAACCTGACCTTCTGGGGTTAAAACTAAATCACGATCATCTCTGAAAACATTATTAGGTGCGCAACTAAATTCCCGCTGTTTAGCAATAGATGGCGCCAGTAGTAAGGGCTGGTCGAATGTTGTACATCTCAAGCGTCATAAACCAAGCTCAGACATATGGTAAACAAACCGCTTTGCCAAATCAGTGATTTTGGTTTAGTGTTATATATTTTGGTTGTTTGAAGATGTCTGATTTCGTGCCAAATAATCGTCATTTGCGGGAAGTGTTGATTTTCTTCTTTCATTCGAAGAAAACGGCGGCTGAAGCACATCGAGAGCTCCAAAAAGTTTACGGTGATGCTGCTCTGAGTGAAACAACGTGTCGTGATTGGTTTCGTCGCTTCAAAAACGGTGATTTCAGTGTTGATGATCGTCCGCGTGAAGGAAGGCCAAAAAACTTCGAAGACTCTGAATTGGAGGCATTGCTCGATGAGGATCCGTGTCAAACGCAAGAAGAGCTTGGTTCAGGATTAGGAGTTTCCCGCCAAGCCGTTTCTAAGCGATTGCATGCGTTGGGAATGATTCAAAAGCAAGGAACTTGGGTTCCTTACGATTTGAAGCCAAGAGATGTTGAGCGTCGTTTTTTCGTCTGTGAACAACTGCTCCAGCGGCAAAAAAGAAAGAGTTTTCTACATCGCATTGTGACGGGTGACGCAACATGGATTCATTACAATAACCCAAAACGGAAACATTCATGGGGACTGCCCGGGCATGCTTCAACATCGTCGCCTAGGCCGAATATTCACGCTGCGAAGGTTATGCTGTGTATTTGGTGGGACCAAGTTGGTGTTATTTATTATGAGCTGTTGAAACCAAACGAAACCATTACCGGGGAACGGTATCGAACTCAATTGATGCGATTGAGCCGAGCACTGCACGAAAAACGGCCACAATACGAGCACAGACACGAAAAAGTGATTCTTCAGCATGACAACGCTCGACCTCACGTTGCGAAACCCGTGAAAACCTACTTGGAAACGCTCAAATGGGAAGTCCTACCCCACCCGCCATATTCTCCTGATATTGCACCGTCCGATTATTACTTTTTCCGTTCAATGGCACATGGTCTCACTGGTCAGCAATTCCACTCATATGATGACATCTCAAAATGGCTTGATTCTTGGATAGCATCAAAAGACGAACAGTTCTATCGAAATGGTATTCACGTTCTACCAGAAAGATGGGAAAAAGTCGTAGCTAGTGATGGGCAATACTTTGAATAATTCGTTTGTAACCTTTGTTTTCAAAATAAAGTTCCTTTTTCACCAAAAAACAGCGAGAACTTAGTTGCGCACCTAATATAATCACTACCAAAAATTTCTTCACTTTTCACACTTTCATTCCAACTTGTTTCAGTACCTAAAATTACCGAAAAAGATGAACTCAATATATTTTTATGAATTTCGTTCATTTTTGACGCACTTTTCATGCGATTAAAATTCTGACAATAAACCAGAATTTCAGTAGCAAGTGTTTCTGAAGCAATTGATGGTAGTTCGTCAAATGTAATTTATGATCTAATTACCCCTCTTTGATCTAGAGATGTCGTCAAATTATCATCGGGCTCTGGGAAATCATCGTTGGGTCCTTCCTCAAATGTCAGTGACCGATTTAAACAATTTAAACTAATTACCTCGCCTTCCTCATGTTGAGAGCTCGTCAAATCCATAAAATCGTCGGATACTTCCTCTGCAGAGAGCGTTAATTTGGACGAAAAAACGAATGTCTATGTGCACACGCTTCGCACGATGTTAAGGAGTTTCCTGGAGGCGGTGGGGTAAATGGGCTTGGATGCGGTTGCGGTAGCTGATGATCTACCGGGTATGGGTTTAAAGTCTCACCACGTCGAAATCCGATCCAACGCGGGGTTTCAACCGAAGGGGGCATGGAAAATGCCACCTTTGCTGCTGCAAGTAGATCCCTATCCATTGGAAGAACTGCTGGGTGACTATTTTGATGACCGATATGATTTGTGTTATTGCTGCTGCTGCTGCTGCTGCTGCAGATGTTGTTGTTGATATTATTACTGGATCTAGTTTGCTGACGCCCCAAAAACTTTGTTACGAATTCCTCCATTTTTTTAAGAGCTTTCCTTCGCTTTATTGCCTTATCTCAACTTTGTATTATTTTTGTCCTCCTTGTTTTTTAAGAGCTTTCCTTCGCTTTATTGCCTTATCTTTGGCCTTCTGCTGCTGAACATGACGTTGCCTTCTTAAATCATATTCAGTCCAGTTCGGGCGCCAAATTCGTTTCGACCCTAGTGTGCGCCATCCTTACTGTACAGCAATCGAAAAAAATATGTATGTCAAACACTGTTTACTACAATACTCGTGGACTATATTACGACAATGTTGCTTTTCTACCATTGTAGAGCGCAATTAACATTTAACTATATGAATTATATATTATAATGATTTTTTCAATATATTTATACATCACTTACCAGCGTACTTAACCAGATGCGAACTCTGCACCTTCGCCATAAGATCCGTGACTGTATCCTCTGATCCATATCAGCTGTGAGGAATTCCAGTACCCGTGTTGAAAGTGTTCAAATCAAATTTTAGTTCAAATAATGCTGAACAAAAATGATTGCTGAAGCTCTTTATCAACTGGTTCATACTGTTTTGAAAATCAGTGTTACCAAAATTATTATAATCTAAACATGATCACCATCCAAATTTCGTTGTTATCTGTGCCGTCCTCGGACCATTTGTTATTATTATTTTAAGATACTTTATTACTTCTTAGAGTAATAAATATTGTACAGTCAAAAAGAAAATCTTATTAAAATTAGGCACATGCATTTCCAACCAAAATGCCACTAAGACCGGGGATTGAACACCTGATCTACTGCTCAGTGACCCGATAGAATAACCACGAAGCCACCGAGACATATTCATCAATCTATTTACTTATTGTGTATAAGAAGTAAACGAATCTTATTTTGAATTTATGTGACATCATATTATCAAAACAATGAAACACAATAAACTTCAACAGAAATTGTTCGTTTACATCCAACAATTTAATCCTATAAATACAAATTTGTATCCGTGTATAATTCAACCGTTTTACGGTGCACACAATTCTCACCAACTGAAACCCTTTGCTAAGATCTGCAAGACAGTTTCAAAGGCAACTTTCTAAAAGGCAAACACGAAATTATTGCGACACATTCAACAGGGCATAACTTTTTTACCATTGGGTAAAAATCAACCAAATTTTGCACACTTTCTCATTGATGTGTATTGTTTACATGCTGTCAAACTCGAAGTCGTGTTTTTCGATTCAACGAAAATGGAGGTGAACCAACGCGAGTCGAGAGAACAAATTCTTTCCAAACACCTGGAATTTCCTGACCTGTCGCACCGGCAGTTGGGAAAAATGTTGAACATTCACCATTCAACCGTCTCCAGAGTGTTGAAGCGGTTCCAGGAGCGGTTGACGTTGGACCACGGCAAAGGAGCTGGAAGAAAACCGGGACCGGAGAACAAAAAGACGGAGGGAAAGGTGAACCGGATGATTAAAGCAAATCCCAACGTCTCAAGCCGTGATTTGGCTAAAAAGATCGGCATGTCGCAGAGCTACGTCCAGAATGCAAAGAAGAGAGATGGACTACATACATACAAGGTACAGAACTTCCCAAACCGCGATGAGCGGCAACAATCGACGGCTAAAACTCCTGGAGTGGTATGAGGCCAATTCTGTCCATTTTGTTCCAAAGGACATGAATCCGCCAAACTGTCCGGAGCTGCGCCCGGTGGAGCAGTACTGGGCAATGATGAAGCGGGAACTTCGGAAGAGCAAGAAGACAGTCAAAGACGAGAAGGACATGTTAAGAAAATGGAAAAAAAAACTGAGAAACTGGTACCGGATGACACTGTAAAGACTTTGATGGAGGGCATCAAGCGAAAATGCGTTCAATTTTACACTCAAAGCTCCATCGATTAACTTTTCTTTTGATTTTTGAAGTAAATATATGTATAAAACTACCCTAAAATTTTGGTTTGATTCTAAACATTATAAGAAAATTGGCATGACATTTTCAGTGTCGCAATAATTTCGTGTTTGCCCTTTAGGCCTTGGTGTCAATATTATACACCTGGAATATCGACAACCGGAGTACTCGAAGGAGTTCCCAACAATGTTCTAGGATCTGATGGTAGATGTGTCGTAGATGATGAATGTCATTGTATTGATTTTTAAGTATTGCTAAGAGATCCTTCAATGCAAGGTGGGATATGTTATGCTTGATTGCCCATTCCTGAAGATCATCACGAGAGGTATCATCAGTTTTTCCGTAGTAAGTACCGCTTTTCTTATATGTCTTCAAAATCCTTCGAAACATTATGAAATCTAAATACTCTGCTTGATAAAATGGACGGTATTCCTTTCATTTCGTTTGCCAACTCAGACGAATGGTTGTAAGATGGTTGACATCACATGAAATGAATACGCTTACTTAGCTACACTCAGGAAATTATCCGAACGGTTTTCATACGGTCGGAACTATGAACCACAAAGCAAGGGTCCAAGACTCATTCCATACGAAATCGTATGAAATGATTATTGATGCGTTGGTCGAGTAAAACATGTCTTTTATACACTTGTGTAGTGTGTAGTCTCGTGGGATTTTGGCTCGTATCAGGATCCCGAGGTTCATGGTTCGAATCCCGATTGCAACCTTTTTTTCTGTGAGGAAAATTTTCATACGATCGTTCTATGAACTTCTTTCCATTAGAGAATCGTAAGAAATTTGCAATAATATCTTCTGCCAAATTTCCATACAATATTCCTATGAATTCCTCTCGATTTATTCGCTCAGTGTATGAATTGTAAATCAATATAACTAACTGCAAAGATGCTGCATACTCTGTGCCGGAACTACTTATACAACATTCTATACAGCTATAATCACTAAGCTGTATAACGGCTAAGGTATTTTTTATATGAAGGCTTTTGAAAAGCTATAAAAAAGCTAACAACTAAAATTGTGTTTAAGAAAACCAAATGATAATTCTTAGCTACATAAACAAGCTCTGTAAACGCAGACAAACATTGTTCGTATAAGAGCTTTCTTTTCAAAGTATGCAACCGAGAGCTAAATGTTGTGTTAAAGCTGTGTTACATTACGCATAAGTACTGTATCGATTTTTTAATTCTGCTTGTAGCTTTGCTCCTTTTTTTTTTTTTAAATAAAAAAAAAAAATATTAATTATTAAAAACCGCCGCAGGGAACAAAAAAAGTGATTGGGGAAGAACCCCCAGAAGGCGGGCCCCCCGTTTCACGGGGAAAGAGAAAATTCTTGAATTTCTAGCAGTAGAAAGTGATAGCTAAGATATCTGGTAATAGCCCCTGAAAATTTCAACTCATATGGTTTCCAAAGTTTGTTTGGAAAATCATCTTCAATTGTATGGAGAAAAATGTCGGTATCATTTTTTTGTCTCTCGAACGCGCTTTAACCGGTGAACCAAATGAAGATCCTTTGTTTTTTTTAAATTTGAAGCCTCTCATGGAAACCGGAAACCAGCCTGTTGACAAAATGCTAAGTTATTTATTTTTGCTGGAAGTTGAATGTGTATTACCAAAGCAGCACGAATTGTTTGATTCTATGAATTGCGTTAGAGCGACAAACCCGTGATGGAATTTTTTTAAGATACTACTATTTATAATTCAAAAATTGAAGAGGGTGGTGCTCATGAAACTAAATTTAAGTTTTACAATTGTCATGTTTGAAATAAATCTAAAGCTTCCATAGAACAAACTTTTGTTGGCACCAATTCGTACCATGAACTCCAAGTTTACTAAATAATCTTTTTACTACTCGGTCATTTTGACAAGCATCTTCTCAAAGCTTATTATCATCCTAATAACCAAGGTTTTAGCAAAGATAACATAATGCAAAAAGATACACGACTTCCATTTTTCTCATATATTGTGCAAAAAACAACCTCTGCATTAATTAAGACTGCCATCTCTTGAGAAAAAAGCTCATAAAATTGAACTCTGAATAAAAAAAAATATCATCGTTTATGTCCGAGATCATGCGACAAAAGAAGACACACGGTCTCCGGAATCAACTCAAATTTAAATTATAATTCACTTCACACAAAATCACAAACAAATGCATGCAGCGAAAACATTCTTGAATATGTTGAAAATCCAGTACAAAACTGGATTGTTATTTTTTCGATTTACCATTTTTGCCCCGGAAAAGCATTTGGAGTGGAAAACAACTCAAATTTTACTCCATTTCGGTGGTCATGCATATGTAAACAAACACCATCATCCTTTGCTGGTTTTAGGCAATCATTGAGTAATGCAAAAGGGTATTCCGATCAAAATTTAGTCAAATTCTTTTCCTTTTTCCAGTTCAGTTAATACACAATACAGGAGAAATATTCAGTTAAGCTTCCTTTTTACCGAATGCGAATTGCCGGGTCTTTCATTAAACACCTGCCATAAGATTTTGTATAGTCTCCTTGTCCGCATTATTCGCTGCAGAACGCCAGTTTGCCTTGAACTGTTTCTCGCTCCCAACAGCTTTTTGAGTCTTCTTAAGGTTCCGCTTGACGATGGTCCAATATTGTTCGATTGAGCGGAGCTCTGGCGTGTTGGGAGGGTTCTTGTCCTTGGGCGCCATTTGAACGTTGTTGGCAGCATACCACTCCATGGCCTTTTTTTCCGTAATGGCAAGATGCCAAATCCGGCCAAAATAAAACGGAACAATTGTGTCGCTTCAGGAAAGGCAGTAGACGTTTTTGTAGGCACTCGCTCAGATAAATTTCCTGGTTGGCGGTGCCGGTCGCAATGTAAACGTTGCTCTTCAAGCCACAGATACAGATGGCCTGCCACACCAGATATTTCTTCGCGAACTTTGACAGTTTAATGTGCTTGAAAATATGTGCCACCTTTCCCTTTCCGGTTGCCGTATAAAATTCCTGTCCGGGAAGCTGTTTAAAGTCTGCCTTGACGTCTGCCTTCATCGTCCTGTACCACGCAATCAAACTTCGTCAGCATCGTCGTGTACAACTTTCACGATTGTACTTTAGCCGACGTGTTTTGTTTATCGTCGCGATTTGGAATCACAACTTTCTTGTAAGTCGACAGTCCAGCTCGTTTTTTAGCTCTATCCATGGTTGAAGGCACCACTCCCAGTTTTTTTGCGACATCTCGGACGGAAAGGTTGGGGTTCCGCTCGAAAAAGCGGGCAACTCTTTTTGTCGTCGCTGTGGCCTCCGGCTATCGATTTCCCTCCGATCCAGCTTTCCTGGCTGTCGACAAACGTTCACCGAACACTTTTAATACGTTGGTAACGGTTGGTTTAGCCACATTCAACAATTTCGCTAACTTGGCGTGAGAGTAGTTTGGATTTTCGCCATGCAGGTGCAAAATTTTGATGCGTTGCTTCTCTTCCTTCGACGACATTTTGATAACTGAAGTGCTAATTTCAAAATCAAAATAGAGGTATGATTTAGCATCACACGCACACATCTTCAAAATGAGGGGTATGCAATTTTTTTTAAAGCACGATGAAAGGAAATGCGTCATGTTAAATTCAACCAAATTTTGATCGAAACACCCTTTATTATAAAATTAAAGCTTGGATTATTGCCTGAAGACATTGATCGGATGTAGTACGAAAGTGCAACAGAATGTTAAACCACGAATAAAATTTTTGGGGAAATTGATCTTGCTTCTGAACGATTTTATTTTTAGCTAGTTTTTTTTGAATGGGCCTATCTGGTTGATGGATTTTTTTCATCGTTCTTTTTTAATAATCAACATATTTCGTTTCAAACAGGCCACAACGTTTAATAACAAAATCTGTTTAATTTTAGGACATTGAAAAAAAAATTTCTTTTGTTGCTGAGAAAAAGAAAGTCTATGAAGAAAATCGATCAAAGCAGATAAGCCTATTTGAAAAAAGATCGTAGATTTTTTGTTACGGAAATGTTGGGTCGCTGGTTTACTCGCACATTCGGATTTATCTTATATTGAGTAACTTTTACCCATTTTCATAAAACGTCAAACCATGGATAAGCTGATTTATAAAACTGGGTAAACCTTACTCGGTTCTTCATGAATCCTTCATTAAGCTGTTGGACTAAAGTGAATACCCGTCAGCGACAGTTGCCATTTTGCCATGTGAGGTGTGAAATTTATTAAATATTCAAATTTAAAAACGATCATTCAGTGGGTACTGTAACGCAAATTGAAATAAATATCAAAAATCCATTCTCGAAATTCAATTTGTTCAAGCAGCGGAAACACTTCCAGCAGAGCCTGTTCGAGCTGATCGGACACACGGCCAAGGAATCTCTGGAATGCGTGAGCGATGCGCACCAGCACCGGGTTCTGGACACTGTGATGAGTGTTGTCGACGATCAACTGTTGCAGAAGAGCTACCCTTCGTTGATTTCGTAGGTAATAAATACTTCGATTTTTAACCAACTTCAATTACAGGTGAACCACAAACCAACCACAAATAAAATATTGAAACTACAGAGTTGAAAAACTTTTTTTTTTCCAAAGCCTAAAAAAGAAAAAGCCTAAATATAGCAGCCTGGGGTATTATTTTATTTCAATATTTTACCCAATTTCAATAAAAACTATATTTAATAATAATGGGTAAAACTAACTCAAAATCAAATAAATAGTAGGTTTCCTCAAATTTGGGTTCCAGTATTTTTTTTTTTTATATTTTTGTCCCCTTTCCTAATTTTTGGGTAACTCCGCGGCGCGGGTTTTAGGAAAGAAGAGGGTGTACTGCCATTTGTTTTGGCGTTTTAACAGCAATCTAGTTGGTTTTTTTCTCCCCAGCCGCGCTATTCGTTTCTCTTGTGAACCCCAAAAGCCGTGTTTTTTTTTGCCCTATGTTTTCTTTGGGTATAGGCACAAACGCGTGTGGCCCCCCCGGGGTTCCCCCTTTTTTTTTACACACCCCTGTTTATACACACACACACCACAAGTGGTGTTTGGGCATATATATATCCCCCATCCCCTTAATGCCGGGCAGATTAAAAAAAGGGTTGGAATTTTTGGCGATAATCTTGTTTTTTTGGAAGCCGCCCGGCCACCCAAAAGCCCCGATATTTCCCCATAAAAAGAAACATTGATTTTTCTGCCAACATTGTTGTATGGCGCATGAAAGATTGCAAACAAATTCGTTGCTTATGCCCCATTTGGCTTGCATTTAAACGAGGGGAAATTTTACGCGCCTGTTTAAATTCATTATTTTTTTCTGTATTGAAAGTTACTTTCCTGATATACAAACATATATATCTAGCAAACAAATCATGCATAATGCAAAAATATGGCTTAAACGTTCAAAATTGGAGCATATACAGTGCTGGACATAAAAAAATCACTCACCACATAAATTTGGTTATATCCTTCGATATGTCAGCTGATTTCAATGGTAGAGGAATTTTTCTTCTGGACATAGAAAGTATATTTCAACAACAATATTGTGACCGCATGAAACATGTTGGAATTTGCATAACGTGCTCAATATTAAATAATTTATTGCTAAAGCGGTATTTCAAAATGGACAAAACAAATCGTACACCTGATTTTTTTTATCAAACGGTTAGGACTTTGACTTTATTATTCAACTTTCAATACTTAGTGTGACTTCCCTTAGCATTCAACACTGTGCTTCCGGTCGCGGCATACTTTTGATAAGCTTTTGAAGTATTCCGTATCAATACGTCCCCAGGTTGTTTCGAGAGCTTCACAATAGTTATTTTTGTAGTTTGTTTTTAAACGAAGCATCCCGTTTGTCGATTTGGCTAACATTTGCGTGAGAGTAAATGAAATACAAAATACACATTGCCAATCTAAAGATCAATGACAAACTAAAAGTTTGTTCGTGTAGGTCTGTCTCATAACCTGCTAGTAGACGAGTTTGTGATCGTAGCAATCGACATGTCTTGGTTGATTGTTTTCGAGAGCGGACGGGTAAAACGAAGGAGCGGGTTGCGGAAATTGACGTTTGCAGCAAATCGTGAACTGGCCTATTTCATTTCGCCTTCGCAAACAAGCACGGAATCGCACTCATACAATATTGTTAGTTTATGTACCGATTGTGGAGCTGAAGAAAACTTTTTCTAGATCGGAAAGCAATCCGCATGCTTTCAAACAGTCCCTGCAATTGGGAACTTTATTCCATGGTTATGAAATTTTCTGAGTCTAATGCTCGTTGCTGAACGTATGTTCCTATAAATCAGAAATAAGCAGAGGGATTAACGTCTAAATATTGGCAGTTCTAATTATAGATTACATACAGCTTCATCAAATGTCCCAGGTGCTGAATAAAATGCTTAAAATCCGTCCCGTACCCTACACACTTACTTTGTCTAGAACAGATGAGCTTTAGATACCGTCCCGTACCCTACGTAAATGAAAATAAATTGCAGTGGAGTAAACATCTTTACAATTAACCGCGACCGTAAAAATCGGAACCGTAAAGAACGATCCCGCAGCTTATGGGATTTTCACTATTTAGAGGAACTGAGATAGACAGTTGTTCCAAGTAGACGCATTACATTCGAGTTACCATATATATATGAGTGCAGTGACGCTTTGGGATTAGGGGTAATTGGTTTCATCGTAGGATATTTCGAGAGCCTATGATGTATCAGTCTTCAGTAAACTTTTCATATTGGTAACGCTCTTCTAAAGGTGATCACATAAGTTTCGGATTTCACTCACTACATGGCGCTAGTGTGCATATGAACATTCAGTTTGTTTATTTTGTATCTCAAAAGCCTTATTGGTTAGGACATTGCTTTCTTGAGCAAACTTGTACTAGTGGCCAAGTCCTTCCGGATGGTGGTCACATATGGTCACATAGTCCAATTTGTTTATTCTATATCTAGAGAGTCAATTAGGGCAATTAGGGCATGGCTTTTTTGTTCAAACTTGTACTAGTGGCCAAATTATTCCGTATGGTGATGTGATGTGTGATGTGATAGGAAGCCACCACCAGTGCAGGACTTGCCATGGCGTACAGTTCCACCTAATGACAAGATCAAACTGTACATACCTGTAATCCTCACTTCTTCGTTGTATGAAGGGCCAAAAACGGGGTTGTGGAAAAAAAACGGAGAGCAGAAGCACTTACACGAAACCCACTGAAAGGATAGAGAATCTCCATCCAACGAAACGCTCTTATTACAGCAAATGAACAGTAAGCAATACTCATTAGGATATGTAATTTACGCAATCTAATATAATATATGTATTTACAAAATATATCTGACATCTACTGAATTGTTTCTCCAAAATAAAAATAAGATATGCATTATTATCTTAATAGTCATGGAAAAGCTGAAAATCAAAGTACATCAGGCCAATAAAACGAAGATTGAATGAAAAGTTATTTAATTTGTTTTTTTTTTTGGATCAACAGACTATTCTATAAGTCGAAGAAGGTAGTTCGAGTGATCAAAGAGCCCAGTTTGATGATTCCAGAAATAAATGACGTATCTAATCATAATACCACTAAACACAAATATACAATCTTAAACTGCTTATAATCACATGCCAGTCTCTCATGGAATAGTAGTTGAAGTTCAGAAATAGAATTTTAACACTAATTCACTGTTCTGCTAAAATGCAGAAAAAAAAATGAGCATTACAAGCATTAAATTGTCATGCTGCTTCACGTGTCTAAAAGCAAAAGTAATTTAAAATGCAAGGATGGAGAATGGAATATATACCCTCCTTGGACACGATCTGCAGTCGCAGTCACTCACTTCACTATTGTCAAATTGACAACATTGCTCAGGCTACGCCAACCAGCGACTCAATGTCAAAATGCCGAAACCAATTTAGAGTGGCCAAATTCTTCTACACACAAAAAAATCTGAAGTTTCATTGTGATATAATGATTTGAACAAGTGAAATTGTATTTCATCCCACATGAAGCAGCAACTTGCATGAAATAGTTCTAACAAAGACGAGCTTTTGCATACAACATTATCGACAATGTATGGAATGTCCCAGAGCATTACACGACTTATAATTTAAATGTGTATGTTTTGTGACGCTCCATTAATGTGCATGATATTGAACAGAAATTCACACTACTTTTTCGAGCTGTGTAGTCTTTTAAGTTCAGAATGTACTCACTACGAGGAGTCAGTTTCCAGATTGTTTATGCTTTATCTAGAGAGTCCTACCATGTAGCACATTTCTTTCTCCAGTAAACTAGTAAAAAGTAAACCAGTAAAAAGAAACATTGAACTTTCGTCGTTATCTAATGCACATAAAGGGAATGCTTGCTATATTTGGCAGAAAATAATCATGTAAATTTAAGCCAAATTACGCCTGAATCTAGTCTGTTGTATGAAAGATTGCATAAATTGTTGTATGGTGCATGAAATATTGCAAACAATTTCACTTCCATTGGCTTGGAATTAAACGAAGGGACATGTTACGCGCCTGTTAAAAATCATTATTTTTTTCTGTGCGACGCTAGTGATAAACTATGTTTTGAAGTGATCACAATAAAACGGGTGTAAACTTCATGCCTGGGCTTTCTTTTGAAACCTGCAGGTCTTAACCCGCAGGAGTGAAGAAAACTTATTACTTTGTTGAGAGTAGTCGATTGGCCAATGATCGGAAAACCTCCGGTTGGGTCGAGCTCAGAACGAATAATTCTTGCTGTATATTTCGGCGTTTCTTATTTACAGTCGCAAAATTGAGTGCACACCTATAGTTTCGTTAGTAATGTAACGTTTTTCAGGGATTAAAAGAAATTAAATGACATCAATCATAGTTTAACAATAACTTTATTTCTCTTCCATATGATTGGTGGGCAAAATAAAAACAATAACAAATGAATTCATTACAAAAAAAATTAAAAAGAAAAAAACATCAATTCTCACCTGGCAAAATTGAGTGCACAGTCAACTTTTTATTAATAAAAACAAGTTTAAATGCCCGTAGACATAAAAAACAAACAAATTATTTAATATTTGGTGTGTCCTCCCTTGGCCTCCAGCACGGCTTGTAAGCGACGCGGCATCGACCCCACTAGCTTCTTAGTCACCGATAATGGAATATTCTCCCAAATGTTCTGAATCGCCGATTTGAGATCCTTCTTATTTGTTGGGTTAACATTTTTTAGTCGATTCTTAACCTCACACCACAAATGCTCAATAGGATTTAAATCAGGTGATTGGGGAGGAGTTTTGAGTTGTTTCGGGACATTATAGAGCAACCACTCACGTACTACGTAGGAGGTATGCTTGGGATCATTATCTTGCTGGAAGTAATAAACCCGTGGTAATCCCAATTTTTGCACCGAAGGTTGAAGATTTCGTTTCAGGATGTTGAGATAACCCATTTTATCCATGGTCGTTTCTATAAACTCCATAGTGCCGGTTCCACTAGCCGCCATCGAGCCCCACATCATTACGCTTCCTCCTCCATGCTTAACGGTTGGGCACAAATTTTGTGATTGCAGCTCCGATCTTGGCTTTCTCCACACCATTTGCCTTCCATCCGATCCAAACAAGTTCACTTTCGTTTCATCGGTGAAAATTACTGTGTTCCAGAAATCCTGAGGTTTGACCACATGTTCTTTTGCAAATTCCAGCCGCTTTTTGATGTTTGCTTTTGAGAGAAGTGGTTTTTTCCTAGCAACTCGGCCATGCAAATTATGTCTGTGCGCCGCGCGTCTGATGGTATCGGCACTAACGGGTCTTTTAATGTTGTCAGCAACCTCCACAGCCAATTTCGGAATGCTTGTTCTAGGATTTTGACGTAGGACTACGTCTGTGTTTTCAATACTGGGGTACACGTTCGAATTGCGAAAATTAGGAGCGTCACGAAAAATATATAGGTTTTGAACGTTAATAACTAAGTCATTCCACGATTGATTTCCAAAATGTTTGCACCAATCGATCGGAACATTTTCTACGCTTCGATTTAAATATTTCAAACTATTGATTTTTAACATGCAACTAATAAAATTAACGCAAATATGAAGTGATGTCTTATAATATCGATTTTTCATAGTAAATTTACCAAATACACAGTACTTTCCGCGCACAGACTTCATATTTAAGTAAGGAACGTCTCCTAGGCAGCCATGAATGTTATATAAGGGGTACACCTTCGCATTTTGATTTAGTTTTCCGGCGGTCGTGGAGCTGTGCAGAGTAGGATCTGCAGTTGGACGAGCAGTCGCTGCCCAGAGAGGCGTTGGTGCAGTTGGCTGTTGTTGCCGATGCTCCCGTCAACCTCGCTGCGAGAAACATGGCTGCTGAAGCCTACGAGTTGGCGGGAAAAAGCCGCCCGTGACAACGAGACAAGAATCAATCATCCCACGTCACCTGCAGATGGCCACCCGCAATGAAGATGAGATGAACCAAGAAAGAAAGTCCAAGTTCAATCGCGAACTGTTTCTCCCCCGTCAACTAAATCCGTCCTTTTCAGGACGACCAAATTAGTTTGCCAACTAAAGAGTTTATTTGGTTGAAATTTTCTCTTGTGATGTTTGAAATTAATTTCAATTACCGCGCCCCGGCTGAACATAGCATTCATTAAACGTCGGGTCCCGTAGTAAATGACAAAGAAGGTTGAACAACCAACGAACGGAATTCGAGCCGAACTGCGTCACTTCAGACCGACCATGTGGTTGAGTTCGTTGTAGTTCCTAGCTATGCATAGCGGATTAGTTGCTGGCGGTGGCAAGCAAATTAGGAAAGGTTCGGTTAAGAAAATCATCCGTCTTGCGTGTAATAATTAAAACTAATTATTGTGCGCAAAAAAAAATTTTCTTCCCCTCTTTTTATATTTTTTACAAATTCCTTTCTTTTGTCCCCCCCTCTTTCTTTCAAAAACCACCCACCCCTTTACCTAACAACTTTTAGCAAAAAAATTTGATTCAGTCATTCCAGTTCGAACAAGCGACACGTACGGTCGTGTTTTTCGCTCTCTCGTAAAAAAGTTTTTCCCGTTTTCCCCCCCCCTCGTCCGATTTCTCGCGATTGCGCGTCCGGTTCGTGATCTATCGCCAGCGCTTGCTAAGTTATTAGCGGTAGCAAGCCAGAAGAAAGTATTGCAAGGTTGTGAAATTTTTTCCACTCGACCTGTTGCCGTGGCAATGGGTCGAAAAAATCAACACGTGGTGACATCCACGCCAGCGACATCAGCTCCTGAAGCCATACCGAAACCAAGCAGCA
Organism: Aedes koreicus; assembly: GCA_024533555.2. Classification (NCBI taxonomy): domain Eukaryota; kingdom Metazoa; phylum Arthropoda; class Insecta; order Diptera; family Culicidae; genus Aedes; species Aedes koreicus. The sequence goes on along the minus strand of JAHHFK020002405.1, from coordinate 238,087 downwards.
GCAAGCGTCTGCGGCATGACGACACCGGACCATTGGACCCCAACGCCCGGCTACTAGCGAGCAATCGGTTTGCTACGCTCCCGGTACAGGAGATACCGAAAAAGGCGAAGATTCCGCCGCTTTTCACCACGTCAAGAAACATCGCTGCCCTAAGGACGGAGCTTGCAGCGATTAAAGTTAATCCGCTGTACAAGCTGTGCAGTACGGGCACAAAGATAATGTGCTCGACGGAGGCTGACTACCGTGCTGTTGGCGCTCACCTAATCGCCAAGCAACACGAATTCTACACCCACGACGCACCCGGAAACAAGCCGCTGAAGGTGATTCTGCGTGGCCTTCCAGAATTCACTCCGGAGGAAATAGTCACTGAGCTGCAAGCGGCGGCTCTGAAACCAGTGAAGGTGTTCCCAATTAGACGTCAAGAACAGGGAAATCATCGGGACCAACTCTATCTGGTCCACTTGGAGAAGGGTTCCGTCACGATGGCGGACCTGTTGAAAACACGGGCCCTTTTCAACGTCATTATCGAGTGGGACCGGTATCGCCCGAGGCAACACGACGTGACACAGTGCGGCAAGTGTCTGACGTTCGGTCATGGGACCCGAAACTGCCACATGAAACCCCGGTGTGGAAAGTGTGCCGGACCGCACACAACCATGGATTGCGCCCCGATGGATGAAGGTGCCCCATCAAAGTGCGCCAACTGTGGCGCTAACCACGAAGGCAGCAACCGTGCTTGTCCAAAACGAGCGGAGTATTTGGCCATCCGCAAGAAGGCGTCCACCAAGTCTCGGCCTGGACAACGCCGCCCGCCACCTCGAATGGACGAAGAAAATTTCCCGACGCTCCGGTACCAAGTGCCGAACCTGCCGCCAGTTCCATTAAACTATCGCCATGCAAACCGCCCGTCAGCATCCGTTCAGCAACGATTCGCGGCAGCCGCCGACGCCCCCATGCCAGCTCCTCCTCCAGGCTGGTACAATCCGAGTTGTAGTTCCTTCACGCAACCACCTACCGATGGACAGCTCTATGACACGGAGCAAATGGTCGAATTCGTCCAAGAGCTCTACCGCCAACTACGTTCCTGCCGCTCGAAGGAGGAACAGCTCAAAGCCGCCACATCCGTGACGATGAAATTTATTTTCAAGTATGGACCGTAATCGCACCATCAGCATCCTCAATTGGAATGCTTGTTCCATCCGGAACAAAACAATTGAGCTCGGTGACTTCCTTAACAGGAAGGTCATCGACATCGCCATCGTCACCGAGACACATCTCAAACCGGAACACAACATTTTCATCCCCGGATACCGGATTATGCGACTTGATCGTAGTGGCTCTAGTGGAGGAGGAGTTGCGATCGCCCTGCGCTACAACATCAACTGTCATCTGCTCCCGAGTTTTGAGCTGCAGTCTATTGAAGCCATCGGAATCAAGGTCGAAACTGCCGTCGGCCCCATCACCATCATCGCGGCCTATTGTCCCAAGCAAGCTAGCACCGCTAACGGAACAACAACGGTCCTACGGAACGACATTCGCAAGCTAACTCGGAGGCAGGGGCAGTTTATCATCGCCGGCGACCTAAATGCGAAACACGAAATCTGGGGTAACACCCGGCGAAACCGGAACGGAATAATTTTGCAGGAAGACCTGGAAGAGGGACATTACACCGTCCTGGGCCCGGATACTCCCACCCGGTTGAGCAGATCCGGAGTACATTCGACAATCGACATCTTCCTCACCAACATGGGGAACAACATCGCCCAGCCGGTAGTACACCAGGAGCTCAGCTCGGACCACTATCCAGTGGTGGCCGAAGTTGGGTCCTCGGTCAACTGGCATCGGATCACCAGACGGAACTACCATCGTGCCAGATGGGAGAGGTTCCGACAACATGTCGACGACACCGTCGATTTTACCGTGCACCTCGAGTCAACTGATGACATCGATCGGCAGCTGCAGAGCATCGAGCAAGCAATCTCCCAGGCCCGGGAGCAACATGTACCGGTGATTGATCAGGTGAGCAACTCTGTACCCATTGATAGACCCACTAAAGAATTAATACAATTGCGCAACGCCATCCGAAGGCAATACCAGCGAACTGGTCTGCCTACCTTAAAAACGCATTGCAATCGGATAACAAAAATTATCAAGGCCAGAATGGTGGACCTTAAAAATAACAATTTTTCCGACAAGATCCGCTCTCTCCCAGATTGTGCAAAGCCGTTCTGGAAGTTGACCAAAATTTTGAAAACTAAGCCAAGGCCCATTCCACCGTTGATCCCACTAGATAGCAATGGCTCTAGGGATCGCTTGATAACTCCTGCAGAAAAGGCTGCTGAGATAAGTCAACACTTCGTCAGCTCCCACAACCTCGGACAAAACATCGTCAGTCCACACGAAGCTGCCGTTAGCGCGCTTATAAACAACATCCATATAAGTCCCAACGATTTCACAGAGGAGTTGGAGATCTCAGCTGACGAATTGTTGACTTATATCAAAAGCTCAAAGAACATGAAGGCCCCAGGTTTCGATAACATCATGAACTTGGAGCTCAAGCAATTGAGCCCCCAGTTCTATAACCATCTGGCGATGGTTTTCAACCAATGCCTCCGACTTGGCTACTTCCCCTCGTGTTGGAAGTCAGCCAAAGTCATCCCCATCCAGAAACCTGGGAAAGATCCTTCATGTTCCAAGAGCTATAGGCCCATCAGCCTTCTCTCAGGAGTATCAAAACTGTTTGAGAAAGCGATCCACCGTCGGCTTCTCTCGTCTGCAGACGAGCTGAACATCTTGCTCGACGAGCAGTTCGGATTCCGACGTGGTCGCTCAACAGTGCACCAACTTAACCGAGTAACCAACATCCTCAGGCGGAACAAGTCAGTGGCGAAATCATCTGCCATGGCACTTCTCGATATCGAGAAGGCCTTCGATAATGTGTGGCATGATGGCCTGGTGTACAAGCTAAAACAATACAATCTTCCCATCTTCCTGGTGAAGATAATTAAAAATTACCTGTCGGACAGGACATTCCGTGTTTCGTTGCAAAGTGCAGTTTCCGATGCACAGGAGATTTCCGCCGGTGTTCCGCAGGGAAGTATACTAGGTCCACTTCTGTTCAACCTATTCACCTCGGACATACCCCCGCTCCCTGAAAATGGATCTCTGTCGTTGTTCGCCGATGATACCGCAGTCGTCCACAATGGTAGGGTAACAAGAGCGCTTACAGCGAAACTGCAGCGAAGCCTGAATGTCCTGTCAGAATACTTCACCGAATGGAAGATCTGTATTAACGCAGCAAAGACCCAGGTCATCCTATTCCCACACTCCAATTCTCCCAAACTTGTTCCGCCTGAGGATTGTAAAATTAGCCTAAACAACACAACGGTGGAATGGGCCAAATCAGCTGTCTATCTTGGCGTCACCATAGACAGCAAGCTTATTTTCAGGGAGCAGGTTGACAAAACTGTCACAAAGTGTAACGTTCTGTTGAAGCTACTGTACCCATTGATCAACAGAAGGTCTACATTATCCCTGAAAAACAAGCTTGCTGTCTACAAGCAAATCATACTTCCAGTCATCGAGTACGGCATGCCAATCTGGGAGAGTTGCGCAAAAACACATCACCTGAAGCTTCAGCGTGTGCAAAATAAGTTCCTCAGGATGATCCTGAACACCCCTCCGAGGACAAGAACATCTGAGGTCCACCGTCTGGCCGAGATAAAAATGCTCGATGATCGCTTTAGTGAGTCTATCAATCGGTACAGGGCACGCTGCCTGACATCGGATCACCAGATCATTCGGAATCTGGTTCCCCACCCCTAGGATTTTCAAATTGTAGTTGTAGTTGTAGACTAAGTAGGTTATCAAATTTTAACAAACAATGCCCCAAGGGCTGATCTGAAAATTAATTTGTAACATAAAACACACTAAACACATAAAACATATAAAACACACAAACAAAGCTGAAGAGCCCATTGGGCTAAAACACTTGAAATTGTAAGTTAGTATATAAGATAAAGAATGATAAATAAAAACAATTTTAGTAGTCCGCGCCCCCCGGGGCCGGGCCCCCCCCCCGCCCACCCCCCCCCCAACACACACCCCCCCACACCCAAACCAACACCACTGCACTCGTTCTCCCCCCCTCACCAACCCCCCCCTTTACGACCCCCCAAATACTTTCCCACCCTAAAGATTATTTCGGTTAAACATTTTCTCTCGGCGTTTGCAATTTCCCTTTAACCGCCCCCGGCTGCACATGACATTGCTTTAAACGCCGCGTCCCGGAGTAAATAGCAAAGCGCGTTGAACAACCAATGAACCAACAGATCCATAACTATCTTCTACGCGTTAGAGATAGTGGCTCTCTCAACCATCGTAGAAAATACAACCGGGGCCGTATCATAATTAAGAGCCACCAAATGCTTTCTAAAAGTGTACAATAGAATTTTCTTGGCCCTTTTCAGAACTGACTTAAATCAATTAGCGGATGGCCCTGACGTGTATGGGAATTCGATTGCTGCGTAGTCCTACGTCAACTTTGCGTACAACCCCATTGGGCTGTCCCTTATAGTTTTTTTTGTTCTTCTCAATCAATCTAAAGTGATTTTTATGAGTTCATTTAGCTCCAACTTAGCATTCAACTCCCTCCCCATCTCTTTCTTCTAAAAAGACATTACTTTTCATATAGGTATTTGTTTGGTGGAATCGGCCCAGTCCATGGGTTGATCCAAGGAAAAATCAAAAGTTGCTCTTCTATGTCTAATCTCAAATCAATCACAAATGGAAGAATATTGCGATTACTTGATGTTTATTATTAAAATCTTATCTCGATCCAAAACGCAAAAAAGCTTTTGTTCAGATTATGGCGCAGTAAAAATCATCCTCGGGAACCTACAGTCTTCCACGGTAGAGCGATGAACCGCTTTGTTCGAATTTCTTCGGTCGACTTTTTGCGTCTCAACGTGAGCCGATGTTGAGCGGTAATGCCAAATAATGGGATCCGAAATTATTTCACTCAATTATGCTCACCTGCGCCGTTTTGATCCGGTTTTCAAAAAAAAAAAAATGCCGATTCGAAGTAATGGCATGGATAGTTCTTGTTAGTTCAGCGATTTAATTATCCCGCACAATCCGGGCTGGGATAAAAAGAAGCATTAGGCAGTGGTGATAAACGTTGTATTCTGGAAATATATTACTTTTTTTTTTGTTTGGGTTGTTTCTGACCAGGTGGTGGTTGTGGGGGCAGCAGAGATGTTAAGAACACTTTTTGTTCTTTAGTTGTAATAACCGCAGTTTTTTTTTTGTTTCGCTGGTTATGTAGATTCCGTTAGTATAAAAGATCAACCCAAGGCGATATTTGTCGCATTTTCCGACAGCAGTTGAAGAAAAGTTGATCTCCGCGGGGCTAAATCTAAAATGAATTTGTTAGGGTTTGTGTTATTGTTGGTTTTCGTTGCCGTAAATGGTTACTTACGTACGTGTGGTGAACAATTTCGATTTGGATTAGTTTTAAAGTAAGTTTTGTTGTTGCAGCTCCATCCATCAGCGTTTGCAATCGGGGTGGTCCCGATCTGGACAAGTGTGTAGTTGCTGTCGTTGAAAAAATGCGGTCTAATCTAGCTTCCGGAGACTACGGGAATGGCACCAATTTGCCCGGCTTGGATCCAGCGTTTGTCGATCGGTTGGACATTGACGATGGGACCAACCTGCAAGCCTCGTTCCGTAATTTGATCGTTACAGGCACCAAAAACTTCCACGTCGATAAGATCCAGTAAGTTACTGATGATGAGTTAATCGAAATTGTATGGATCTAACATGATGCTCTTTCTAGCGTTAATGTTGAAAACAAGAGCTTCAACATGTTGGTGACTCTGGATAAGGTGCAGTTAAAAGGAAAATATAACATGAAGATGAGGCTTGCGTTGCTTTTGATCGACGGAGACGGCGACTCAACTCTGGATATAAGTATAATACTTTTGATGAAACTTAATTCATAGAACTCACATCAACTGATATGTTTCAGATGACGTTAAGCTGTTGCTCAAGATGAACTATTTCTTCACCGAAAATGACGACGGTAGGCAGACGATGCGTTTCCATCCGATTGATGTGAAGATAAAATTTGCCGGTGATGCCAAATTCCACATGACGAACCTTCTGAAGGGTAAGCCACGACTAGCGCAAGCTGCCAACGATGCCATCAACGAAAGCCCCGAGCTGATCCTGGAAAAGGGTAAACCGGCGGTCGAACAATTCTTTTCCAAACTTTTCACTACGATCGCCAATGGACTGATGAAGGAAGCGGACGAAGAGGAAGCTTTTCCACGGCGGTGAGATGTTGTTGTTTCGGATAGCAATCTATGAAACAAGAATATCAAATTCAACTCTTCAGAAACTTGGATTCCAATACCTGTTGTAGCGCAAATAATCATGTATTTACATTAGAAGCAATACAAATAACATAACAGTTTGTGCAATTTTGTGTGTAACGTGTTTATAGCTATATGTATCGAAGCAATTTGCTCTAAAAAACGAAAGTGGTAGATATAAAAAATCATGAACGTAACAAAATTTTCGTAAATATGTGCGGCTAGACTAAATCAAGACGGCTAGACTAAAACATAGCTAATATATAGTTATTTAATTGCTGAAAATTTGAGAAGTATCCGATTTAAAATGAATTTTTGGTAATCATTCAAATGAAACACACATTTCTGCATAACTCAAGAACTAATCAAGCAAATGAAACCAAATTTGGCAGGTGGAAGTTTTTGAAGGCAAGACATGTTTCTTTGTTGGATTGAGACCCCTCCGTCCTCTGGAAGGGGGGCTTCCATACAAATGAGTCACTATTTTTTGGCTAACTCAAGAACAAATCAAGCAAATGGAAACAAATTTGGCATGTGTAGGTTTTTGGAGGCAAGAAATAATTCTATGGTAGTTCAAGATCTCTCCCCCTATTTAAGAGAGGGGGGGGGGGGGGGGTCTCTCTTACAAATGCAATAGAAATTTCTGCAGAACTCGAGAACTATCCAGCAAATCAAACTACATCTGGCATGTGGGGGTTTTAAGTGGCATGATTGCTGTGTAAAAAAAAAAGGAATTTCTGTCTGTATGTCTGTCTGATCCTTATAGACTCGGTAGCTACAGAACCGGTCAACGTAAAAATTTGTATGCAGGAGTTTTTGGGACTAGAGAATGTTCTTATGATTGTTTGAGTCCCCTCCCTTCTCTGGAAGGGGGGCTCTCATACAAATGGCACAACAAATTTCGGCATTATACGAGATCTAATCAAGCAAATGGAACCAAATTTGGCAATTGGAGGATTTGAAAGCAATGATTGTATGGTGATTTGAACACAAATTTCAACAAAAAATGAGAATTATCCAGGTAACTAAAACACAAAATGTGTATTTCTCGGGTAAGAAGCATGTTCTGGAGTTTGAACCCTCTCTTAGTCAAGAAAAAAACTCATTCCGAGAACCTATACAACAAAATTGATTGCAATATTTCATGCATCAAACAGCAATTTATGCAAGCTTTCATACAACAGACTTGATTCATGCGTTATTTGGCTTAAATTTAGAATATCCCATTATTTTCTGCCACACATAGCATTCCCTTTATGTGCATTAGATAACGCAGAAAGTTCAATGTTTCTTTTTATCTGTGTAGTTACAAACTCACAAGCTACTTTTAAGTTCTTAAAACAACGAGAAGCTTGCATCAAGTCTTCGACCGGCAGACTCACATCAGAGACAACGCCTCCACACCTCGCGAGGGAACGTAGATATAATACTCGATTTTGTATACGTTGTGATCAGCAATCTTATTTTGCCCGCAACTCAGACTTAGCGCTACCCATCAAATCCTGTTCAACACTGTCGCCATCAAACACACTTTCATCCAGTCTTTCTTCAAATCCTTGTCGTTTTTGGTGACCTTCCCTGTTTTCCTGAGCTTGCCTTTCATAATCGACCAGAATTTTTCTATTGGGCGAAGTTCTGGTGAGTTTGGCGGATTTGCCTTCTTCGGCACAATAACAACATCGCTGGATTCGTACCACCGGTACGTACCGGTTTCGCGTAATGGCACGATGCCATATCCGTCCAAAAAAGAGTGTCACCTTCGTGGGACCGGCGGAATGGCAGCAGGCACTTCTAGAGGCATTCTTATTTATATATTTGGCAGTTGATATTGTCGGTCGTTATGTATGGCTTGCTGAATATGCCGCATCCACAAATCGCCTGCGGAATCTAGCACTTCTTGGCAAATTTGTCAACTTTCTTCTTCCGTAACTTCTCCGGAACATCAAGGTGGGACTTGCCGACGAAAAACTCCAGGCCGGGGATCTGCTTGGGGTCCGCTTTAATGTATCGTGTAATGTATTTAATGTATCGGTTCGGTTAGGCGCCTAACCTTGAAACATGAAGTCCGGCCCGCTTCATTATCTGCTGGATGAACCAGACAGAAGAATTGACCTTCTTCGCCACGGACCGAATCGAATGGTTCGGATTGCGCTTTAAGTAATCCCTCAACTTTCTTGCGTTCACGGGGTCGGTCATCTTCACTTTTCTTTTGCTGCCAGCTCGCCGCTGGTGTTGGGTCGTCTGGGTCTCCTTGAACGATTTTACCACACGGGAAACGGTAAAATTGTCGATTCCCAATTGTTCCGCCATCCACCTGTGGGACTGGCCTGGATTTTTCACGACCGCGCCCATAATTTTTCTTCAAGCACTTCTTGCTTGGAAGCCATCTCGATAACCACTAAACAGATGTGACGAGATTTTGCACATGTAAACATTTCACTCTAAACTAGTTTAACTCAAAATGTAATCCATTTTTATCCTTGCAATAAAAAGTTATACACAAACGAAAGTGTTACATTGTTTTCCAGTACAATCTTTAGTGTGGTGTGGTGTGCAATTCTCACCCATTGCAGGAGTGCCCAAGATACAAAAAGCAATCAGATAAAGGTAGTGTTTCAGGGAGACATATGTAGAAATACTAAATTGTGAAACAATCGGTCAAGACGAAAACATATTATCTAAATTATGGAGAGTGTGAGCTGTTTAGTGGAATACCTGTAACTAGAAAATAAGAAGAATGATTAGTAATTTCCATTTAATTCCAACTACCTTTATTGCTTATCTTGACAGATACGCGTATTTTGTCTACAATGTGCAGACTTCTTCAGTGTCGTGTACTAATACTGTATTAGTACACGACACTGAAGAAGTCTGCACATTGTAGACGAAATACGCGTATCTGTCAAGATAAGCAATAAAGGTAGTTGGAATTAAATGGAAATTACTAATCATTCTTCTTATTTTCTAGTTATATTATCTAAATTTTCAAAATCTTAAAGCTCCAAGGGACTACAACAGCTGTCAAATTGAATCCAATTAAACTTAGTGACGTTTAACGTTTGCATTTAAAAAAAAATGGACTTTTTTCGGATGGTGATAAAAAAAAGCTAAGACAGATAATTGCTTTTGATAAATTTCCCATGGAAGGTAATTATTTAAGCTTACTTGCAAAAAAATCTACGCCCTTGCGAGCGGCCTTCCGGCAGTTAACCGGATCATTCGCCATGGCGGACGAAAACATTTGTGTAGGCATGTTTTTGAGTTCTTTCTACGTTTTATTTATCAATTCCTCCTCAGTTTTCGCAAAATTGTCGCTCCAGGGTGGCCCAGAAATTCTCGGTGGGAATTAGCCGGGGAACGTTGGGCGGGTTCGCCGACTTGGGTACCACATCGATATTCAGCCGCTCCATCTCCTCCAACAATCGCTTCGAGTAGTGGGCCGACGCCAAATCCGGTCAGAACATCGCGTCTTCCTCCTTGTGGTATTTTTTGATAAACGACGCAACTTCCGGCAGGCATTTTGTACTATAAATTTCTTCGTTCACGGCCAGTCCGGAGCGAAAGTAGAGCGGCTTTGACATCCCCTTCTCGCTGATTGTCAGCCACAGCAGCACCTTCTTGGGGAACTTGGTGTGTGGAATGAACTTCTCCTCGGAGCTCACTTCCTTCGTGGGGGAAGTAAAATACGAAGTGCCCTGCCAGTCGTTGCCATCCAGGGTGAGATAGGTCTCGTCGTCCATCACCACCGCCACGTCGCGATTCGCTGGGAAAATCGAGTTGACTATCTTATCCAGCCGCTGCCCTTGCGTCATTGCCTGCAGCTCCGAAACCAGTGGACGCGACTTCCGCTTCCTGACATGTTTGTTCATGTTCGCCAGGTACTTTTTCACTGTTTGGCCGGTTGAACCGACCTCCCGGCCAAGCGCACGCAGCGATGTAGCCACTTTTCCCTCGGTCTTCCTCTTCAGCATCCTTTGGAGCTTCTTGTCGCTCAGGGTCATCGGCCGTCCGGAACCGGGTTTTTTTTCGATGTTCTGATTATCGTGTAATAGTGCCAAGATGTTGTAGATGCCGCAACGGGCTTATCCGGCGTCCACAAAGTGCCGCACGATGTCCGTTTTCGACGCGGCGGGGTGCCGTTCTTTTAACGCGCACACTTCTGAACAGAGTTGCTTCACTGTTTTTGCCATCACGGTTAGAGTTCGACTGATAGAGCTGTCAAATTTAATAATATCTTTGGTTTGGTTTTGTCGTTTCGGTGCTTGTATATTTCTGGTTCATGCTGACGTTCTGATTTTCTAGTCAAGTTATCACTTTGGTGGCCAGGTATCGCTTTGTGGAGGAAGGCTCACACTCACCACACAGAAAAAAAAATATTAAAATTAATCGTGACGTTAACCGGCTTATTTTGAAAACTACATCAATGTATTAACTTATGTTGGTTGAAATTTAAACTTAAGATCATGTACATGAGCGGAACATTGAAAAAAATTAGAAAACGCATTAATAGCCCATTAACTTTGTCCAACAACGTATGTTTACATTATGCTGTAAAAATGAACTGAAACGCTCTCCTTTGTCAATTAATTATAATGACAGTTTACATGAACGTGTAAAATTATATGTTCGTTCGCTAAAACCAATGAACCATGGCGGCCGACCCTTTTGTTGCTCTCTCCTGCTTTCATTCGTTACCCAACACTTAACACGATCTCAGCCGAAACCTCAGTTGCTAGTTTATTTTTGATTCTAAGACAAACTTATCCGGATCATCCTTAAATCCAAATGTTTATGCGCAAAACAAGGAGATCAGTGTCAATTGTCGATTGGGAAATGAAGGTTCATAATATGATGCGCACTACTAAAATGTCATGTAAATTCCTGTCTCCTGAAACCGACACATGCGAGCGTCCTTTAGCGCATAAGAACGAGTTGAAAGAGACGAGAAAATAAATTCAACCAAATACATCTTTTATCGAATTGTGTATGTGTCAGTTTCAGGAGACATAATTTTACTGGAAATTTTTGTTTACGTTCATGAATTACGACTCGTGTGAAATTCATAATTTATAAGTGTGTAGGAGTAAATTTATGAATGATGAATATTCGTGGTTTTAAGTGCACGGGATATTTTTAAATTGATTTTATATAAATGAATAAATTAAATAACGTTTAAAATTACATGACATTTTTTCAATTCATGTAAACATAAAGAATTTTTTACACCAACCCTTGTTTAAAATAACCGACTAAAAACCGCGACTGAGTGTACCCGAGTAAAATCTAGTTTCATAAAAATAGCAATTCGAAAACTTATTTTGATACCAACATCAAAATGAAATCGAAATTTGATTTCACATAACATTGGTCAAATTTGAATTCAAATTAAGTTTTCATCTTGCTGTAATCTTGCGTTCACTTTTCTTTGACAAAAGTAGTTTTATTTTCATTGTCTTGACAGAACATCAAGTGGAATACTCATTTTGTTATCAACAGAAAAAAAATGAACAGCAAATTGACTTTTCAATTTGCTCTCACTGATAGCAGGATCAGTTCATTAAATTTGATGTCACCGAAATAAATATTTGCTATCAATTTTGATCTTTTAACCGTTAAAACGACCAAAACGACAGCATCCTGAGTAATCATTATCGGCAACATCACAAAATCATATTTTGTTTTCTATTTGATCTCAAACTCTCCTCGGGTAGCTTTTCTTACATAACAGGTTGCTCTAATAAGATATCGACATCTATGAAAAAAAAACTTGGATCCTAAGCATCCATCACTCGGTTGGCAAAAGCTGGCTCGCTACAGACAAAGGCAGCAGCACAAAACAGAAGGACAACTTGGAACAATTCAATGACGCGAAAAGTGAAAAATTTTGTTGTTGAAAAGGTAGCTCGATTTTATTTGTTTCTACTCATTCTATTTTAAAAGTGTTGAAAAAGGCAAAGGGTAAATGCACCCTTCTTTTTGGGGAAATGCTCTTTAAACTTTGGAAAAATGCTCCTTAGATGCGTGTGCCCGGCATAATGCAATCGGAGGTATTAACCTTCTGGTTAGCGCTTGCCGGGTGTTTTGACGGGTCTTCAGTTTCTTCAAGATTGTATAGTTTTGACGGGTTTTAAGTTTCTGAATTTAAGAGACGTCAAAACGAAATTAAGACTCTTCAAAATGAAATTAAGACTCGTCAAAATGAAATTAAAACCCGTCAAAAATACCTCGAAGATTGCGGAGCGAGGCTCCGCTATACAATCTTGAAGAAACTTAAGACCCGTCAAAACACCCGGCAAGCGCCAACCAGAAGATAAATACCTCCGATTGCATTATACCGGGCAAACGCATCTAAGGATTTTTTTCCAAAGCTTAAGGAGCATTTCCCCAAAAAGAAGGGTGCATTTACCTGCTGCCGTTGAACAAACGTCAAATCAACTGGTATAAGTGGTATATTTGTTGCTGTCATCACAGTATGCTCCGGTTAAAACAAAAAAAATTGAATACGAGTATAGTTCATGTTACTGGAGAATGGAATAAAACGATACTGAATTTATTTGTAAAATTTGGAATCAATGGCCCTTTGATTCAGACAAATCAATATACTGTTGGCATAAGTGTTAGTTTCAAACATTTATAACGCTCTCGCATCCCGATAAAAGTACGCAAAACGTCAGAATAGCTACAGAAGCAGCTGTTACCGTAACACAAGCACACAACTCTACCTCTGTTCTAGCCGGATTTGACATCTGCCACTATGCTCGTTCGACGATTGAATGTTTGGAAGAAACCATATACATTACGTGGAAAAAGACATCAACCCACCAAACTGTCCGCAGCTCCACCCAATTGAACGTTATTGGGCAATTGTCGAGAAAATCCTGCAAAAGGATTGAAAGGTTATTCATAACAAGAAACAGTTCGAAACTATTTATAATTTATAATTCACTTACCTCTTAGCCAGGTGCAAAGAAGGAAATATTGTTGGATGCTGATGTGCTGAAGCAATTTGGAATTGCACAAGTTTTTCCCTGCATAAAATGGTTTTGTTCCGTATTTTAATCTCGAAAAAATAATTGTTTCGAGAAATGTCATAACAACAAAAATCAAGGGCTGCTAATCACGCACATAAGGTAGCACAAAAACCACGGACTAAAATCGCAGATGACGTCACTTCAATAACACGTTGCTTATAATTTGTATGATGTCAGAACGTGATTCCATGGTGGGATGGTTGATGTATGTGAAAGGGGTGGGACGAGGGGAGGGTCGTGGTCCTTGTATATGTGGCGCAAGTCGAAATGCCGAAGCGTCAAAGAAAATATAATATAAACAAGATCACCACGGAAGCTAAACAAAATTGTCGAATGGAATACGAAGTTCTACTAATAATACTGCTCAATAGAAATCTTGGGGTTGCTGTTGAGCTGCAAATAATTTTTTGAAGTTTATTCTTCCCACACTACTGCTTTTGAATCGAAAAAATGAACTCAACTCATTTAAAAAAAATCATAAGGGGATCCGTTAAAAGGTTCGAACAAAATAAGAATGGTATTGCAATTCTCAATAGAGCCAAGAAAGCCATGTCATGGCTAAGGGACTGCGCTACGTTAAAGTGTTGTAAGCGACAACCCAAGTAGCACAACTTGTTACAATACAGCATAAACATCTCTCATGAAACAAATTTGGGACAGTTTTATTTGGCAAAATCAAACACAATTGCAACGGGAAAAGCGCAAGGGTGAAGCCTATTTGCAACTTGACATTGTTTCGACAGAGTTACAATAGCATTTTTTTAAACTTTCAAATTTTGTAAATCGCGTTGCAAAAAAGTAAAATGACCGATGTTTAAATGAATGCGAGGATAACTTTTTTTTTTAAATAGATATTGTTATCAACCAAACATTCGTGATCAAAATATTGAGAAGTAAAATAATCTGAAAATCGTGTTGGAATAAGTTTATTTTTCAAACGCGTTCAGATTTATGGATCAATATTCTGTTCTACTACGAAAATTACAAACGCCCCTGAATAAATCCGCGAGAATAGCAATACTCAAGAGCTTGAAAAAGAAAAAAATGTCTAAAATTATGTTTACATTTGGAAGAATCAATTTATTTATTTATTCGTAGAATAGTAAATTGTTACAAGTTCATGTTAAATCCAAACTGTGGAAGAATGAGTGAAATATTAAAATCTCATTTGGTATTGCAAAGTTTTGGCATATGGCGTCTACGAACAAACCAAATACACTACCGGCTAAACAAATCATGAATCCATTCTTAACACGTAAAGTGTTTATATAACATTTATTTTTGCAGACATCTTTATGTATAGATATTTGGACAATAGCGACATTAGTAGTTTGATAGTGGGTTTTCTTTTTTTGCGCTACACCTGATTTACTCGGAATAAAAACTTCTGAATTCCACATAGTTAAATATTAACAAATTTAATATTACATTAAACTAATAGCGGCTTATTTTTGTTCCAAGAATATACATAACGTGCTGAAAATATGATGTTTGACTGGCATTATAAGTAAAACAACACTCTCCTATACGCCTTCAACAAAATGTTCAATCAATTGGAACAAAGAATTACAATAATTTAGAAGCTTTACCATGTCTTTTGAATTTAAAAAACTGAAGAACAATTGAGCTGGGATTTTGTTGATAGGTTCAATCGGAAAAATAAAATAAAATCCTGGTATTACTAACTCTTCCTCTTTCGAAGTCTGGATTGCTTGCAATTTGATTAGGGAAGGTCCTTTAATTATGTCTCGCAGTAAGGGGGGAGTGGGGGGTTTGGGAAAACGTAACAATCCATACAAACATTTTTGCAGGTTTATACAAAAAACGCGACAAAAAAGGGGATAAAAAGTCACTTTCTGCGTGACATAATTAATGGACGTCCCCTTATCCGTTATTTGGTCTAAGTCACACACTAAATATAAAATAAAATAAAATGTGTTATTTCAATAACTTTCAATACAACTGTTTCAAAGTTAAGTTATCCAAGCATAGGTGGAAAATATCAAACCGTTCAAAACATGTGTTTGTTAAGAACTTATAATGCAATTAATTGCAATTATTTAATTGCATTGTTTAAGACGAAAAACCACTAGCTAGAAAAATGCAATCGTATGATTGCTTAAAGGAGCTAGAGAAGTCGTTTCCTGTTCTGAAGCATAAGCAGTTAAATAAATCATTTAAGTTGATATTTAAAACCAATCTTGATAAATTTAATTTTTATTGTTACTCTAAGCATATCATATGAAGCTTTGTTCGCTTTACTCGACAATTTAAAACAACTCCATTATGATTATTTTTTGCCCTTAAAATTGGGTCTACGGGTTTCTTGTGATATTATTGATTTTATATCTATGTAAAAGGTTGACAGAATTAGTTCAAAACCATAACAGCTTATGTTCACAACTCACAACTTGTAATCTCACAACTGTTTATTTTGTTTGGGAAGAAAATTTATTCCAGCTTTACGTTGGTAGCTATTTTATTTATATTAATTAGTTCGGGCAGCCGAAAATGTGAATGTTATGCTCTCACTATTTGAGTGATCCTTGTTTAAAAGTTACATAGTAATAGCCACTACTATAAAATCATAGCTTACATAGGTTGCCTAATGAAGACTTCAAACCATTTTCTTTGTTAGGCCTATACAATAACAACAACCTTTTATTCTTATCAAAACACATGTGGTCGGTAGTGTGAATTTTTTTCGGATATATTTCAATCGTCATCACTGTTGTGGTAAATTGCAATTGAGCGTTGCAAGAACGTAATGTTATTCTTTGACTTTATGTTGCGCATGTGACTCAAAAAACGCATTTTGAAAACCTTAAGTCTCAGAACGCTTCATTGGAACAAGAGTGTAACTAATTTATTATGTTGCACTGGAGGTCAAAATTACTTCATAATAAACATCGAATGCACTGGAAAATATTAAGTACACAACGTCATGATTAAGTTTACTTAGCCGCAAGTTTACAAAGACAAATAGGTCTCGACTAACTCTAATGTTTGTTTTGAATGGTCTTAGCAAACCATTTGAGCAACACCAATGAAATATCTAGTATCTCGTATACGTGAAGTAAACTCTGCTGTACCAAAATAGGCTCTATGTTACTGCAGATTAACAAAAATGAAACATGAAAATTAAGTGTTGAACATTAAAGATGTTTTGTGTACTACTTGGGAACAACTCTAAAAACGGATTTTTTTATAATTTAAGTAAGAACCTGCATATCTTATTGTCATGGGATATTAAATATAGCCCTTCAGAACTGCGATTTTGCATAAAGGTACTTCATGATCCAGATAACCGTTTCGCAAAAAAAAACCTCTACGGCTTCATTTATTTCCCAGCCGATAATAGGTTAAAACTTGCCAAAGCCGAAATTTCTTCTAATAACTTCAAGTTTTTTTTACAAGATAAAAAGAAGAAAAAAGAGGGGGTTTTCCTCGGTGATTATTTTTTTCAATAAGGTTCATTATCCACTACAACTTGTTGTTAAAAAGTTCTTTTATGCATCATGTTTTCCCGAGCTACAATTTTTAAATTAAGGTTTCTGCTAAAATGCATACGTCCGATTTTGCTATTGGATTGTTTAATCAAAATATAAATGTCGGTTTTTATACATCGTCGAATGAGACTTATGTATGGGCACAAAAACAATTGTATCGATCACATAGACCATTAATCTCGATTTTTAAATCGATTAAAATAAGTTCATTGAATGAAATTTAATAGATTAGGATTTCAAGGTTATTGCTTTCATAATTAGCTCATTGCTTGCTCTCAACTTAGTGTTCTAAATGCACTTCCACAGTTATTAATTGAGATCTTTCGATGCCAAGTACCATTTTTGCATTAGTATGATTGGTGAGTAGAGAAATTTTCCTTTACGAAAAATTCCTAGACCAGACCGGAAATCGAACCCAGCCCCCTCCAGCATGGTGTTGCTTTGTAGGTGAGCCTTTACCGACTGAGCTAAGGGAGGATCTCACTCTGGTGCGATTGATATTCGAGGATCCAAATCTACTACAGCCTTCGATAGCAGCATGTTGTGTCCTGTTAGTAAACAGTGTCGAACGGGAATCTTTCAGCATTTTTATTATACGAACAGTCAAGGAATAATAATGTCCGGAAAATGTTATGGCAACCAGTATTGATTTTTTCTTTGCTTTGAAAAACAAATTTGGCCAAACGTCACGGCTACTTTGATGTATTTAATGATATTGATACCCGATATAAACCCCTGGAAACATCAAGCACAAAAACAGCACCCGTCATAATTTACCCCAATCCGGCTCCTCACCAGGTGTGAAGTCATGAACCCTCAGGTAATCGAAAACTTTGAGAAGCTCCTTGAGTTGAATCCTCAAACTCGCTTCATGACTTTGTACCATTTGTACATAACACAGGATGTCAGCCCTTCGCCGAATATTCCCAATCGTGTTTGCTCCTCCGACTTCGGCAGTTTGGTTCATTTTGATTTATCCATGAAGCAGGAGCTTCGAGGAATTCCAGAGCATCATCGTCCTATGATTGCCCCTGTGATTTTTGCTGCAAAGTTTGGCCAAGTTGATTCCACTAAAACGTTCTTCACTGACGGATCATTGATAGAAAAGTCAGCAGGCTTTGGTATATTTAATGAAATTTATAACGCCAAACGTAAACTTCAAGCTCCTTGTTTCGAAAAAAAAGAGGGCCCCACCAAAAAAACCCCCCCCAAAAAAAATCCCCCATTTTTTCCCCCCGGGGAAAAAAATAAAAAAAAAATGGGGGGTCACCCCCCCGGTGGGGGGCCCCCCCCCCCAAACCCCCCCCCCCCCCCCGGGGGGTGGCCAAAAAACGCCCCCCCACCCCAGATTTTTCCCCAAGACCCCAAACACAGGCTGGGCTTCGAACGTTCAAGGTACAAAAGTCGGCAGCCCTATGTTTGCACCTTTAAACTGAAGGAATGATCCATGTAAAATTGAAATTCGTTCCATAAAAAACGTATTTCTGACCCATAAAGCTCTGATGAAAATCCATAACAAAATTAAAATGATCCATAAAATACAGCAATGTGATCCATACTTTATGTAAGTTTTAGCAATAAAATGTCAAAAATGTACCGTTATATATCTAGGCTATGATCCATAAAATTGTAACGATTACCCATAAATATATTGCAAATTATCCATAAAAGGTTCAATAACTTTCCTTAAACTTGTAAAATTGATCATTAGAATTTAACGTTTGTGAACTAAAATATATGTACATGATCAATAAATTATTGAAAATATTCCATAAATAAATCGCCAATGATCCATAATTGGTTTGAAAATGAACCATAAACTTCTAAATATGGTCCATAGCAAATAAATTTTGTGCACTTAAATGAATATGTATGATCCATAAATTATGCCGGAGTTTTCCAATTTTGGGTACAAATTTTTATAAATTTTAACTACAGGAAAATCGATCCTTGACTGCACTACTACTCAGATTTATTAACATGTCCGTTCCTTTAGCAATGTAGCTTAAATATTGCTGTAAAAGAAGGATCACTTTGGAGAAGATTTTTAATTTTCAGAAAGCTGACTTACTCTTGCGATCTCACGTTCTTTTACGACCGCAACTGTGACATTTGTTTTCCAATAAATTTGGTAAAGAGCACTCGTGCACGTAAAGAACTACGGCAGCCCTATTTTTGCACCTTTAAAACTGAAGAAATGATCCATGAAAAATTGAAAATCGTTCTATAAAAAACGCATTCTTGACCCATAAGACTCCGGTGAAAACCCACAAAAAAATAAAATAGAAATGATCCGTAAAATTCATCAATTTGATTCATGCTTTTAACAAATTTTAGCCATAAAATATCAAAAATTAACCGTTTTATATCAAGGGAAGAATATACAATTTTTTTCGGATTTCCCATTAACACATTGCAAATGATACTTAAAAGGTTCAATATTTTTCCTTAAACTTGCAAAATTGATCCACAGAATGTAACATATGTGCGTATCATCTATTAATTATTGTAAATGTTCCATAGATAAATTACCAGGGACCCCTGATAGTTTGTATAACATATCATAGTCTTCAAAAAATGATTCATAACAAACCAACTTTGTGAACTTAACATTATTTGATCTCCCCGCAACTGCGACACATGTTTGTCAAGAAATTTGGTAAAGAGCTCTCCTGCACATAAAGAACTTCAGGTCAAATTTATGACTTGATTAAACTGTTGTTTCAGAAAATTTGATTTAAATGATGCTGGGCAGACGCTTGCTGTCCAACTCGCTATCGCTCGTCGGACCAAACTAAAAAAAACATCCTCTGTTTGCATTATACCGGGCAAATGCTCGAATCAGCCGTTTGCCTGGAATCTAATCTACGCTATGTTAACAATTCGGATGTCGGAAACATCGACCGCTTTCTGCCACCTTAGTTCTTCAATCCTCAATACGGCTACGCAAAAACGCCGCAATCCTTCTTTAGCAGCAATATTTTATCCGGTACCTAAAAGAACGGACATGTCACTAAATCTGAGTAGTAACGCAGTTGGAGATCAATTTTACAATCTTTAAGGATCAAAATTTAAAACAAAGTGCCCCAACCTGGAAAAATGCAGGCATAATTTATAGATCATACATTATGGTTTAGCGAACAAAACTTATTTACTATGTATCATTATTATAAGCTTATGGTTCATTATTCATCATTCTATGGATCATTGGCAATTTATTTATGGAAAATTTCAAATAATTTATGGAACATGCGAATATATTTTATTGCACAAAGGTTACATTCTATGGATCAATTTAACAAGTTTAAGGAAAGTTATTGAACCTTTTATGGATATTTTGCAATATGTTTATGGGTAATCCGTACACTTTTAACGACCATGCCCTAGATATAAAATGGTACATTTTTGATATTTTATTGCTAAATTTGTTATAAAGTATGGATCACATTGCTGTATTTTATGGATCATTTCATTTTTTTTGTGGATATTCACCAGAGTCTTATGGGTCAAAAATGCGTTTTTCGAGGCACGATTTTCAATTTTTTATGGATCGTTTATTACTTTTTATATGCAAAAGTACGTTTGCCACAAAAGGCCCCTAATCGCGACGAGAAGCAGAACAAGTCCGCCAAAACCCGTGCCAGGAAGTTGTACCTCAACATGCTGACGAAAGTTGAATGCTGCATCATGGACGACGAAACATATGTGAAGGCCGACTTCAAACAGATCCCCGGCAACCTGTTTTTCACGGCCAAGGATAAGTTCAGCGTTCCGGAGCATGTCCGCACTCAGAAGATGTCCAAATTTGCGAAGAAATTCCTGGTTTGGCAAGCCATCTGCACGTGCGGGAAGCGGAGTGCACCGTTCGTGACCCAGGACACGATGAACGGACAGGTGTACATAAAAGAGTGCCTCCAGAAGCGGCTGCTTCCTCTCCTGAAGGCCCACAACGTCCCAACAATCTTCTGGTCGGATTTGGCCTCATGCCACTACTCCAAGGACGTGCTGAAGTGGTATGCGGACAATAAGGTCAATTTCGTGCCGAAAATGTTCAACCCTCCCAACACTCCGGAGCTCCGCCCCATGGAGAAGTACTGGGCGATTATGAAGCAGCACCTTCTTAAACGACCTAAGGTAGTGAAGACAGTCGAGGAACTGAAGAAAGTATGGGTTTACATGCAAAAAACGGTTGATTCACAGGTTGTGCAGAATCTTATGGCCGGGGTTAAAATTTGATGGCAATCGGATGAAAACTCGAATTTTGCGAATCAATTTTGTGTGTGGCAATTTCATCGTGGACACCGTTTAGTGAAATTTGCACAAAAGTGAAAAGGCCATATATGTTTTATTTGTTAACAAAAGCAATCACTCTTTATTTTAGTTATAAACAAACAAGTTAATGCAGAAAAAAAATTACACCAATTCGCTCAGCCTTGTGGCAGTTGGCAGGCACTTTGCTCATGGACGCCGCAAAACTTAATGTTTTCATATTTGCGAGCTCTTTTTTTATTTTTTGCTGAAGATGTTTGGTAGTTTTTGGACGAAAGTTGTTTGAATATACCTTCCGCTTCAGATAGGCCCAAAAATCTTCAATTGGGCGAAGTTGTGGCACGTTTGGAGGGTTTTCATCCTTCAGCACATAAGGGATCTTCATGCTTTCCATGGCTTCCAAAGATTTCTTCGCATAATGGCTCGATGCTAAATCCGGCCAGAACACTACTTTTCGTCCACGATGTTTTTGAGAAATAAACTGTTTCACCTTAGGCAAGCAGTTTTCAATATAACGATTTGCGGTGATGGCCAACCCCGATTCAAAGAAAACAGGTTTTGACATTCCAAGTGGGCTGATTGCCAACCAAAGCAATATTTTCCCTGGGAATTTCGTATGTTCAACAAACTTCACATCTTCTTTCACCTGTGCTTTGGGACTGTCGTAGAAGTATTTTCCTTGCCATTCATTTCCAAGTTCTCTGTACGACTTTGCCACCCGACCTTCTGTCAACCGTATTAAATTTCGTTTCACTGAAGAATCTCTCAAACTTGACCAATTTCCTGAACCGATCTTCCGAGTTGTTGTTTTTCGCATTTGGTAGGACGAAAGAATGCTGTATATGGTTCGACGACTTATTCCCATGTCCATAAAATGACGCACTACCTTCGATTTCGGCCAATCTGGATGAGCGTTGCAAAAATTACAAATGAGTTTCCGTCGTTGTTCCTCCTGATTACTCATGTTTCGTCTTGTAATAGATTACCGACAACTTGAACACTTGGAACTGAAGTATGACAGAGCTGTTAAAAACTTGACATCGATCAGCTGTAGAATCGTTAGGGTTGTGATTGAAGCAGGGCTGTGAAACTGTGTGCAGAATTAGCGGCAATACACTTTACGCTAGAAATTGTTGCCTCACTTACACCGGATCAGTATTTCATTTTCACGGATAGTTTCAGTTCTTTAGAGGCTATTAGCTCCTTGAGGCCGGTAAAGTACTCCTCGTATTTTCTCATGAAAATACAGGAGCTTCTAAGTGCTATATCTTCGCGTTATTTTACCATCACTTTTGTATGGGTCCCTTCTCATTGTTCAATTCTGGGCAATGAGAAAGCGGACTCGCTTGCAAAGGTGGGCGCTATGGAAGGCGATATTTATGATCGACAAATCGCCTTCAACGAATTTTTTGCTATTTTTCGTCAACAGTCACTCGTTAGCTGGCAGTATAAATGGAGTAAAAGAGATTTGGGGCGATGGCAACATTCTATCATTCCAAAGGTGTCGAAGAAATCTTGGTTTAGTCATGTCTCGCCTCATGTCCAATCATTATTCTTTGAACGCTCATTTATACCGGGTTGGGCTGAGCGACAGCAATCTCTGTGAGTGTAGACAAGGCTATCAGGACGCAGATCACGTTATTTGGTCTTGTGCTGAACATCGTGGAGTCAGATCGGAGCTTTATGATTCCCTTCGGGCTCGAGGTAGACAATCCAATGTACCAGTACGAGATATTTTGGCTCTGAGTGACCTGGAGTTTATGAAACTCATTTATGTGTTTTTGACTAACATTAGCCTTAGATTGTAGTTAGTTTAACCTGTATGTTGACTTTTAGTTTTTTTACTTTCTTTTTTTTATCTGTGTTTGTGTGTGTTTTTTTTTTCTTTCTCAAAAATGTTCAAGTCAAAAGAAGCCAAAAGTTGTATAGTTTGTGACCAGTCACCTCGTTCGCTCACTCAATTCTTAGTTTTTCTAACAGAAATGGGGGTATTTAATCGAAAGAAGAAATATCTATAGATAAATATCAGCTAGCTAGATAGGGTCTTAAAAGTATATAAATTAAGAAAACTTAAGTACTATGAAATGAAATAATCATGCTCATAAATAAATGCTTAAACTACCATAAACTACTTAACTTAGATAACATGCAAAATAAAAGCTAGTAGCTAAATTACGGCCAATGCCGGCATCGGTGGTGTAGTGGTAAGCGTGACTGATACTTTGCACCCCAGTGGGTCTGGGTTCAATCCCAGTCGACGTCGGTGGTTTTTCTGAGGCGAAAGAATCTGGTCACGTCTTCCTTCGGAAGGGAAGTAAAGCCGTTGGTCCCGGCTTATAATCATGAGTCGTTAGGTAGGGTCCAGGTGGTGGAGTCGTCTTCCTGGCGTCGGTGATTGTCACCATGTGAGGAAATAGGCCGACGTAAAATTTTAAAAAAAATTACGGCCAATGTTAGTATCCAACAACAGCACACTGAATAGGTGATGTAATCAGCCTACACAACACAACACAACAACAACACCCCTTCGAACTGGTATCCTTGGTAGCAGTACTGCCTGATGCTCTCGACTCCCAACACAAAATGCTACCTAGGAAAAAAAAGGCCTGTTCGCCGGTTCCTGAGTCTTGCATGTGAGGAGACTCGGCCACTTGCTTGAGCACCAGCAATCGACCTACACCATAGCTCACGAAGAAAACCCAAAAGTCCAACAAAATTGTGGAAAAAAAACTGTTCTTGGTGATTGGTTAGCCATCACCCGTTCGCAAAGCGAGCAAACACCTACGGATCGTATCCAAATCGATCGACAACTAATCGATCGGCACCCACTCGATTGGTATTAAGACACATCGCAATCGGAGCAATCGGCACGATTCCCAAGTAACAATTTCAGTTCTATTCCAGCCGTATAGCACTCCTCCCGGCTTTGTTGATGACACTACATTCAAAACTGTTTTATCCACCAACACCTCCTCTATGCATCTTTAAAGCCGAAATGTGTACAAAGTGGCCCACTCTATAGACGGTTGTGAAAACAAATTAATAAAACCTTTCTAAGACCATAAAGATTTTGAAAATGTTCTAGTGAAAGCTGTTATGACCACTTGAGAACCATCATAAAACCTATTGGCCGCCATCAAAACCAGCATAGGGCTGAATGGCCACAGCTGTCAAACTTCACGGCGATATCGTGGTTGGTTTTTGTTGTTTTGCTTTGTTGCTCTTCTGATTCATTCAACAGTAAATAATGGCTAAGAAAAAAGTTCTACTGTTGCGGGAAATTATGATTGATAGCCAAATATACAAAAGAAATTGAGTTTTTTATAGCGTATCATGCTCCAAATCATATAGCATAGCATAGCATAGCATTTTCCGACCATACACAATCCTGGGTTGGCTGTTGTAGAGACGATGGAAGCGCCAGAAGAGCTGCCTTGGATGTGGCAGGCTCTTCATCCATCAATCTCTTTGCACAACACCTGGCCAGGTCCTTATGATCAGCAAGGGATGGGAGGGAAGTGTTGATTAGATGCCTACTTAAGAAGGTGCTGAGAACTCATGCTACCTTTATAGACATCTGGAGTTGGAAGTTGGATGGGATTGTCCGGGAGGCTTTCCTTGGCGAGAAAGCATATGTATATTTATATGTAAATTGGTCGTTGGGAGTGACGAAGCTAAGAAAGTTAATGCACTCCTTTGTTGTCCACAGAGGCGTATCCAAGCTCCAAATCCAAAAGTGTTGCGCCTTTTCTTGCGTGAGAGCTTGACTGACGGTTGGGACATGAGCACTAACTCTTATCCTAGCCTTTTACGGCTTATGGTTATAGCGCCATTACTCGCTTTCTGGAAAGAGAAGAAGGACGTACCGACACAGAGTCATACGCTCATACACATACACACATACAGACACACACTTACACTCACACATTCACATATTCATGGTTTGTAAATACCTTTAGATTGAACCAAAAAATGTATGTACGATTAAAGGAATTTCCCCCGCTGATCAAAAATCGGTACGGGAGCTTAAACTCTACTGATATCAAAAATATAAAAAGTAAAAAGTACTTAGCTGAATTTCATTTAATTACGTGAGCGTATCATGCTCCAAATCATATGCGCATTAAATTTTATGGTGAATATTGGCACGATAAGAGCTGAAAATTAATGCGCCTTGGAAATTATGCGAGTTTACAACAACAAAAACAAAATTGAAAGAAATATATTCGGTAAATTAATCATGAAACTCCTGAAAATTGCTAGAATTAAATAAGGTTATCTAAACGAATACAGAAGTTTGTCTCAGATCTACAGTTCAATTGTATTACATTTAAAATTTGGTGTATTTATTTTTTCACATTTCAATTATTTCATATATTTCAATATGGCGATTGCAAGAAATCACAGTTTTGCCAAAAAAGCCAATTTATCTTAGCAATGGCTACTATAGAACTATCTGGTCGCTTGGTAGCTTTCCTCAATGCCAGTTAGCCGTTTAATGCATTTACTGGAGGCAAAATGGTTTTAAAATGCTTTTTCAACTGACCATAATAAGATAATATGAATGAGTCCTAAAACGGCATTTCAAAACAGCATTTTATGAGTTAATAAAGTCAAAATAAAACCTTTGATAGGAGTAAAAGGAATTTTAGAAGTCAAGGGTTTAAGATCGTTGTAAAGAAGCTGTGTACCTGACATAAATTTGAAACCTATTGGCATCTCTTGCTGCCATAATAAAGCCGAATTGATTTCTAGTGGCTTTCATAAAACTTTAATAAAACTTAATAAAGCTGGATGGTTTTGGCAATGTTACTTGGGTTGGCGCGGAAAATATTGGAGCAAGCAGGCGACGGAGCACGGAAACCTCGTGTGGACTAAGTTGATCAGCGTTCATCGACGGGCCCAACACTGACACCACCAAGGGGTGAGTCGCTTAGAACAATGTGCCAAGCACGTCATCGTTAAAAAATTTGCACTATAACGGAACATGTGTGGCACTCTGTGGCACACTTTTGACATTTGTACTTTTTGAAGATATAACCTAGCAGCCCTGGAAAATTGACGTCGTAAGTTTTTGTGGTGTTGTTTCGATTTGTTTGTTTCGCTACGCCACACAAGAAAATTAGAAAGAATTGATTATAAAAGAACTTTAGAGTTTCCTGTTTGTTGAGGTGCAATCTTGAGTTGAACAATGGATGACGTAAGTGAATAAATAATTAAGCCGCGACATAATATCACTTTGCAGCTTAAATTATAGGCACATTTTTGGAGCAACCTGGAGGCGGATTATGGAACCCCCAACCCCATTTTCGAAATATTTTGATAAAGCAAAACCTCTGCAACCTGTCGCCTGACGACTCAGATATCATCTCTTGTGATCTATTGCGTGGTCCAGAGAATGATATGCCAAATGATTCGAGCGGAAAAGAGACCATGCAAGAAGAAAGGATTGAAGAAGATTATGCTGGTATGTAGAAAACACGCATTACATTAAACGGTTACTATTAATTTCTTAATATTATCGCAGATGATTCTCATGCTGTGGGTGATACAATACACGACGAAATCCACTTTGAGCTGTTCTATGTTCAAGGTTAAAAAGCTTGAGAAAACCTTCTGGGGAAGTCATCAAGTAACATATATAATAAAACCAAATAAAACTTTCATTTACAGTTGCCAAATTAATGTGCCATTTTGATTTCAATAGATTTGAAGCCAGTTAAAGGGTGTCAAAGGGTGGAGTTGCGTGGTTGCGTCTCGTTCATTTTTTCGCAAGCGTACGTGCACTACTGAAAAAGAGGATTAATTAATCTTAAATACACAACAGTACTTATATTCTCGCACTTACTTCCTGCGATTAGCATCTTGAGCTCCATTCTTTATCCATCCATCATTGAAAGTTGTTGTCTGAACAAAAAAGCATCAATAACGTGGTTTCCGCAACAAAAACAGTTACCAAGACCCAAATCGGCAGCAAAAGTTTTCCAATGCAAAACAAATCATTCACCTGGTTACCATGCGTAGCCAAAACATAACGATTGAACTGTCAAATTACCATGGCACACATGGGCACCTTTTGGCACCACGATCAGAGCATCAGGACTCATCGTAACACTTAATGGCACTCTAAAAATAACTAGGCACAAGAGATATTGTGCTGAGCGACTCACCCATTGGACCCCCCCAAGGCGGACGGCCAAATAAAATAAAAAAAAATAAAAAAAAAAAAAAAAAATACACACACCCCCCCCCCTTTTTACCCCCCCCTAAAAAAGCGCCCCCCCCCCCCCCACCCAAAGGGCGGGGCCAACCAAAAACAAAATTAAAATTTTTATACACAACAAAAAATAAAAAAAAAAAAAAAAATAAAAAAAACACACCAAAAACCCCCCCCCCCCCCCCCCCCCTCCCTTGTTTCCTAACCCCCCACACCCCCCCGAATCAACCCTATCCCCTTAACGTTAGGTTTAAGATAATTGATGTAGGGTACATGTCCCTTAACTCAGCCTATTATGCAGCGGTCGCTTACAATTTTAATCATAACTCATAATGTAACTGAGCTGGAAACGAAATTCAACTTGGTATACGGTTGCTAAGACATGCCTAATTAGACGTTTACAGTTCTGAACCATCGAAAGTTAACCGACTAACTTTATTAAGCCGAAAACTTTCGACGAATATGGATGCAATGTCGGTCTGTAGGCGCCATATTGGGTCTATTCGTGGCTGCAATTTCGTCTCATCATTCAGAATTTTTGTTCAAAAGAATCGTCGTAAAGTTTATTTTTATTTTCTTACTAGGCATTCTTTTTTACGTTATTTTTGCTATACTCAGCACCAAATTTCTCAAATTAAATTAAGATAAAGCTACTTTATTACACCTAAATAATTTTTACCCGCGATCGATTGGACATTTCATTTCAAAGCATTACAACTCCTACTTTATGAAATTCGTTTTTCAGATTTTGGTTTGAGTAAGCCCTTAGGAATATGTACAATCACGTTTTCATACATTCCCATTGAAAAATTTATGAATATTAACTGTTTACTATGTAATAAACTCATTAGGCCATAGTTGGGAGCGTAGTTGAAAATGTGTCCCTAAAATTGGGTCTACAGTTTTCTTGAGAAATCATTGTTAGTTTTTCTCAGCGAATCATTAATGTATAACGTGTAACTTATTTCTGTATATCTAGGATGCATCACTTCTCATATCGGTTCCATTTAGCCAAATTTTGCTAATTTGAAGATCATGAAGTTTATTTGTTCAGCTTAACCAGTGATTCCATGGTAGCTAAAAAGTCAATAAAATTGACAATATAACTCAAGTGTACAACTTTAAATTGATAAATAATGTCTCAGCTGCTTCAAAATATATCGATAATTATGATGCATACATAAATTTGCCGATTATCACTGGGTTAATGACATAATTGATACATAGGCCGAGTTGAGGAGCAGGCCTAACATTACATCCCGTTACCCTATAAAAAAAAAAAAATTAGGCTTAGTAAAGTAAAAAAAATAGAGCTGGACAAACAAAAAAAAAAAAAAAAAAAAAAAATTTTCTTTGCTGGTGGGGGGGTTGTTATTTTTTAAATTTTAACGTCCCCATAATAAAAATTAAATTAAACAATATTATATTTTTAAAATAATAAAATTATTTAAATAAAAAATTATTTTTTTTGGGGTCGTGGGGGAAAAAAAAAAAAAACTCCCCCCCCCCCGCGCCCCTGTTCGCCCCGCTGATGGAGGTGTTTGCATAGCCGTCGGTCGGCGCCGCCGCGTTCTCAAGAAGTGCTTCGATCGCGAATCGATCGAGCGCCGCCTTCCTGATGTCGCACACCAGCACCACCACACAAATCATCCCGATCATCACAAGCAATCGGTGCGCGCCGTGCTCTTACGCGTATGTAAACAAGTAACGCCACCACTGGTGCTGCCTGCCTGCTTCGACGATAAAGTTTGTCAGTCAGGCGAGCGACAATGGGCCAAATTCGATAAAATATCCTCTCGTTCTGACAGTATCGAAACCGGCAGCGGCTGTTTTGAAAGCACGCGCGCGATCGCACCAAGATATGCAGGCTGGTGGGTACGCAACACGATTCAGAATGAGAATCCCGCCGCCACCGACGACGAGTGGACACATTCTATAAAAGGCACCCGATTGCTCAACTTTGAAAACAGTCGGCTTCGGTTCTGCGCTAGTCAGAGTAGGTTGCTGAACAATTTCCTGGATTCATAGTTCCTGAAGAAACCCAGCAGCGGTTGTAGGATCTTTTGTGTCTAGTTTCCCTGCTGTGCTCGAGATAAGCTTCCGGCGAAGAGTTCTGCTCGAGGAGAACCAGTGAAAGTGAAAACTTTCTTCTGCTCGAAAAGTTGTGCGAGTGTTTGGAGCGGAAAGAATCGCCAGTTCATGGACTTTTAAGTGCTGTGAAAGTTGACTTGATCGGAAAGGAATCGGAAGAAGTGAAGATAAATCAAGGCAAAATGAAAGCAGTCACCGCAGTTTTACTAATCGGAGTCGTCGTGAGGATAGATTCCATTCTTGGAGCATTACGTGAGTTTTATCTGATTGTTTGCATTGTGATTACTCGATATCATGTGGAAATCATAAACGCGAAGAGAGTGCCTAATGCGAGGGAATTGGTGGGGGTCACTTAAGTATACGTTGGCTAAGTTGATTCAGACATGCGACGTAAATTGACTGTTGAGCTTCGGTTCGGAGCTCGGAATTATGGCTTGATGTGTTGCATCTTCGTATGACAACATCTAAGTGGTTGGATTTTTCCATTTAACTCGTCAACGGGACAAGAGACAAGTGAAAATGTTCTTGTTTGTACAATGGACGAAAATAGTTCGTTGTTAGGTATCGTCAAGGACAATCGTATCAGAGTGAAATCGATGAAAAATATCTGATATTGTATTTCTGACATTTTTAACGATATTTTCTAATCAAACTACTATGTTTTTATGTTGATTAGAAAGTGGTTGCTTGACAATTTTTTTCTAATAAAATTTTCAAGGAAGTAATCCATGTATTAGGAGATGTTTTAAAAGACTTTTCTCTGATTCTTACTTTTAATCTCACTCATTATTACTGATTAGATAATAAAATTATCTTAACAAGTGCATTCATACTCCATGTCCGAAAAATATGAGATGATTTCTACACTGAAAATAATAATTAATTTTAACAAACGCGTAAAATTTTCCCTCGTTTAATTCTAAGTCAATGGAGGTGTAAACAACGAAATTGTTTGCAATCTTTCATACAACAGGCTAGATTCAGGCGTTATCTGGTTTAAATTTACATGAAATATCCCAACATTTTCTGCCAAATCTAACATTCCCTTTATGTGCATCAGATAACGCAGAAAATTCAATGTTTCTTTTTATCTGTGTAACCAATGAGAGCGTAGACCTTTATCATGATCTTGAACGACTGAGTCTCCATTAAATAGTGTTTGTTACTTTGTGAATTCATGTCCTTTGTACAATAATCGAATGAAAATTTATTTCAATGTAGTCTAAAGTTTTAACGAAGCGTTGAGTCTGCAGATGTCTGTCACTTATCTGTGTTTTCGATTTTGACGATGGTTTCACGGTCTGTTGCGGTTCTGGAGTTGAGATCATTTGGGCTTTGAATGAGAGCTTTACATGGTCGAGCTTCATTTGTTAGGGACATAAAACAGTGTGACCATTGATTTGATATATTGTCGTTTTGTTCCTTTTAACTTTTGTTTAGTGCATGTCGATTTACTGCAACAATATTTAGGAATGAAGAAGTATTTGGTTTTATTAAAGTTGTCATTGTTTGGGGTCATGGAAATTTATCAAGTTGTATTGAAAGTTTCACCTGTGTGTGCACTCCTTACAGGAGCACTCCTTTGTCAGTCAAAACCGGATTTATTGCAAAGAAACCAAACAATAACCCCGATATTGAGCATGCACGGAATTTTAGCTCCAGGGATGGTTTCATTTAAACATTTATTTTTACCTCTCAAGCCACTTAAAACTATAAAACATGAAAAGGATTTTTTTTAATCAGTTCGTTTATTTGTACGGTTCAATTGCGTAAGCTTCACGGAGCCATAGGCAATGTTTGTGGGTTACATACAAAAAAAAACTATTTCTTAAACAAACTAGGGTTCTTCTTCTTTCTTGGGGGCGATTTTATGACACGTTCTTCTTGTTCTTTTGCAATTCTTTTTTTTTATATTTATATCCTCCGCTTACCCTCACACCAAAGAGCTCTAGACTGAGATCCCTGGTAGTGGACACTCTAAAATCAACCATAAACTACCAAAAACAACAACAAAAACTTGGTACTTGGTCTTTTGCAAGTTTAATAAGAGGAGATTAACTGAGAAATATTCTTGTAGCAATCGTAGATCCCCTTTCATATTGAGTATAAATTCATGCAAGTTAACATGCGGGTAAAATACAGCCGTATCGTCAGCAAATAACCTTGGTGTTCCAGCAAGCCTTATATTACTTATATCATTGATATAGATAAAAAAAAGTAAAGGGCCAATGTTACTTCCCTGTGGAACTCCAGTATTAATTTGTCTTTTCGAGCTTGTTTCTCCGTCGTATGAGACAAATTGATTTCTGTTGCTCAAATAGCAACGGAAGATGCTATTAGCAATGCCCCTGATACCATATTGTTCTAATTTTCTGAGTAAAATATCATGGTTAAGCGTGTGAAATGCCTTTTTCAGATCAAGAAACAAGGCACCTAACTACGTTTTTTGAATCTGTTTCTCCTAATATTTGATCCACAAGCTCAGCTATAGCTACAGTGGTACTACTTCCATTAAGAAAACCATATTGCCAACTATATAGTGTGTTATGTTTGTCTAAACAAATTATCAGGCGTTTGATTAGAAGCTTCTTGAGTATTTTGTTGAAAACTGAAAAGATTGATATGGGTCTATAGTTATCAGCTTGGCTTCGATGTCCACACTAAAAAATAGGTACCACTTTAGCAGTTTTGAAACAAATCGGATACGAACCTGTTTGAATCATCAAATTAAAAGACTCAGATGGAATTCGTGAAAGGCAATCAGCATTATTTTTAATTAATTTAATAGGAATATTATCGGGACCTGGACTTTTGTTAGGTTTAAGATCATTTATCACTAGTATAACTTCATTTACAGATGCTGGTTGTAGAAAAATTGAGTCAGCAATAGGATTTATAACTACGTAATGGATTATCCCCTGTGACATTTTATTTTGGCAGCCAATTTTAAACTAACTGTTGAAAAGTGCCCATTGAACGATTCACAAATAGAGTCAGTAGTAGCAATGCCATCAATGGTTAATGAGAATTTAGATTTATTAGTAGATTTACCTTGTATTGCATTAATATTCTTCCACAGTTTGGAATGTGGCGTGTTGTTTAGAAGGTTGTCAAAATGACTTTTTTTGGCTTGGTTTTTAGCTGCATCTATTTTTTTTTTTTTGAAACATGCTTGAATAGTTCCGCCAATTGTATATTATCTGGATCTCTGCGATGCCTTTTCAAAAAATTGCTCTTAATTTTCATCAGTGTCCGCAGGGTAAAGTTCACCCAAGGGCACACACTACCAAAATGTCATGTACATTTCTGTCCCCTGAGACCGACACATGCAAGCATCCTTTCGCACATAAGAATGAGTTGAAAGAGATGAGAAAATAAACTCAATCAAACACATCTTTCGTCAAATTGCGTATGTTTAAGTTTCAGGAGATATAATTTCACACGAAATCTAATTGATCGCAGCAAGCCGTGCTTTGAAAATGACGTGTTTTGCTTTTGCTGCGTCGTTTTCGCGGAAATAAAATTAAATAATATTCCTTCATTCAACTAAAATAAATGGTGATATTATAGCTTTTCCGAGTGCTTTGCGTAGGACGTTGTGAATGGAATCCCTCTCATAGTGTGTTATGGTCGTGTTTCTTAAGATGGGTTGTTTTTTTTCCCATTTTTTGTGTTTTTAGTGACATGCTCCCGCATCCGGACGAGCTTTCCAGCACTGATAAGGAAGATTGGTGAGGTCGTTTCATAATATCAGAAATATAGCTAGTACACGCCAGGATCAAGAATTTCCATTTTTGATTCTGGAAGTGTGAAAACTCTTCACATATCCATTTGATGAGTAAAGATTTTCATGCGGGGCTTATTATATACGAAGATGACCTCAGAATTAACGTGTATAGACATGCATTCTTGAAATGGGTCGTTGGATTTTCAATAGAGCTTCAATCTCCAGGGCTAAAAATGTTTGCACATAGTGATGACATGTGAAATACTGAAGAAATGCAGAGAAGTTTCTTCCATAACCCACACCCCCCCACCCAAACACCCCCCCCACACACCCCCCCCCCCCCCCACCCACCCACACACACCCACACCCCCCCCCCCCCCCCCCCCCCCCCACACCCCCCCCCCCCCCCCCCCCCCCCCACACACACACACACCCACACACACCCACACACCCACACACCCCCCCCCCCCCCCACCCCCCACCACCCCCCCCCCCACACAATTTTTAACAATTTTTGCAGTGTGTATTTTTGATTCGAGCTGGTTTAGTAACACTTTTAGTACGTTCTTTGAGAAGAGTGTTGTATTTCAAAATTATATTTTCCAAACATTCATTTTCATTGCGAACTGGTCCAATGCCTCCCAAGTACCTTTTGAACTCAGTTTCAAGTTTCTCATGGTTGATTATATTTTTCAATAAAACCATTTCATTAGATCCAACATCTAGTTTAAATTCTGTCTAAATTAGGGAACGATCACGTAAATCACTAAAAATATTATGATTGCAAAGACGATGAACATCAGCCATTTTACATAGCACATGATCAAGGATATTTGAACTAACAGACCTGGTAACAAATGTATTAGAACATATAAAACCATAGGATTGCAATAGATGCTTATATTTTAGGACTACATTATTGCTGGCCAAGTTCACCGGAACATTAATGTCACCTAATATCAAACATGGACGATTAATATTGCTTCTGATCAACCAACCTTCTAGCAGGTCATGGAACAAATTAAAATCATATGAAGGTGGACGATACAAACCGTGAACATCGTATAAACCACCATTTAACATCAACTCAACATATATGTGATGAAAGCCGTCACTAGAAACATTTGCAATAATGTTGTACTCAATTTCATTTCTAATATACATTACTAAGCCCCCCGATGAATTATTTCTGCTCGAAAAAATACTTTGATAGCCGTCAATCTGGTATAGTGAACAATTTCCTTCTTTAATCCATGTTTCTCCAACAATTATCACATCAATGGGGACCACCAGATGATCAATTGACAATAAAACGTCATCGAATTTATGTAAATCATTAATTCCCCGAATATTTCACTGTAATACACGTAAATGTTCAACAGAGATATTCCCATATGCCGTATTAAAATCTTAAATGTGATCATGATAATAATTAATTATTTCAGCCATTATGAAAAAAAAAACTCAATACTTCAATTTAAGTGCAACAAGAAAAAACAATATAAGTTTGACACGTTAGTTTTTTTTTTCGTTTAGGTGAAGGAGATTGCTTTGAGATAGCAGAGTAGTGAGCAATTACACGCTTCAGTTCTTCCCTAGTTTTAACCACATCTGGTTTTGAAGTTTCATCCTTTTTTACAAGTATGCCTCTACCTCTTCCTGGCCATACGTATTTTATTTTGAACGACTCTTGATATTCGCGCCTTTTCCTAAGCAGCTCTATGACAGCGGAGTTGATTCATCCCTCACTGTTACGTTAATAGGTTTACCATTCAATTGAAAAGATTGATCAATGTTTGTTAAAAGGATAGATCCACCGTTTTTTGCCTTAGAGAAGACTTCTACTTTGGTATTCATGTCTTTGAAAGCAATTTGTATAGGTATAACTACGTTAGGTTTATTGCTATGATATAACCTTGTAGCTGACGAGATCAAATCTGGCTGTAAATTAATTCCAATATGTACGAGGGTTCTATTTACTATACTCAAAGTATTCTCACTAGCCTGATGTGGGATTCCTAGCAACACAAGATTATTAGAAACTGATTTGCGATTTGATTTATCTAAGTTTGCCTCCAACTGATGAACAAAATTGGTTAACTCAGAATGGGACTTGGTTAGTTTGCTCAACTGATGCTTCAAACCCCCATTTTCAACTTTTAGGGTTTTAAATTCCGAGACTATGTCATCGAATTCAGCCGATAGAAAATTCTGCGATTTCTCAATCGCGGTGGTTACTGATCGTACCTCGGGTTTCACATTAATCATTTGATCCGCAACAGCACTGGAAACAGTCGTCTTCAACTCAGTTACCATAGAGCTGATCATTAAAGATCTTCCATACCATCAACAATACGCTTGTAAATTTCAGAGCTCTTTTGCTCTGTTAATGGCAGTTTGTTTGTTTGCACAGAACACAAACAGCTACTTCATCCATATCGATGGTTAACAGTTGATAGCTAGAAAAGAAACATGGATTTAATAACAGAACACACAAACTTTCAGCAGGGTATAAACATAATGCTTCGCACTAGCTAAACAATGAATTTCAACATTGGGTACCGCACTTTATCACAGAAGATGGCAGTGCGGCTATATTATATTATTATAATGCTAAGGAAGAATAATGCAAGAGCTCTGTTTGATTATCGTTCAACAAAAAAAAACCACAGCACTACTTGCAACACGCAGAAATCTGCACCTCTTCGTTCTGTATTTACCAAATCAATCGCCTCGACCACGGCCGTCACGAAGCGAACCGCAAATGTATGCGAAGAGACGTACTAGATTCACTATGGGATGTATAAAGCTCACTAACTTTCGCTCCACCTAATAAATAAACAAACAGCAACAAAAGCAACATTCAATTTCAACTCAACATTCAATTATCCACGGTGCTACTTACTTGAAGAACTTGAGCCAAACCAGTCTCTTTTCCGACCACAGCCAGATCTGTACACTCAGCGAAATAATCTTTCGATATTCATAAGATTGCATTATAATTATTTGCTATAAGAAGGCAGTATGAATTTCATAAATTTGCCTTATGAAATATAATGATGTTGAAAAAATACAAATTTGGAACAACCTGGATTCGAACCTTGAACGTTAAGGTTATGTGTCGAGTGACTTGACCACTAGTATATATCAACACTTGTTAATAGGAAAGCTTAAAGGCGAACAAGAGCAACGTCGTGTAAAACAAAATCCATTCATAAGTCAACCTTATGAAATTTAAAGCACCGTTCATAAGTTGAACCTTATGAAATTCTTAAGATTATTTGGATAAGTGTTTGCATACAGTTTATCTGAGCATAACCGTATATAGCGAAACTGACCCTTGTCTGTCACGACCAAACCACACTAGTGTGTAAAGTGAAGTACTAGAAGAGCAGCGAGATCATTAGCAACAATCAATGTGCAACTAGCGATTTGAAATTGGTTCACTGTTGAAGAACCCCTAGTTCCGAAGTACACCTTGCAGTCTACACCTTTCTATGCACTCTTGCGCTTTTCAGTACCTTTTGGTACAAGTATCTTTGTTTTTGTTTTGATTCGCTATGTTATTTCGACAGAATATTTGAGACTGTATTGGTGTGAGTTACGGTCTTAGGGGCGAATCATTAAGCTTGGGACCGAGCTTGGGACCGGTGTTTTTTGAGCCAAAAAATAAAAATTCGATTTCTTCATGACTATCCACTCGCTGTCGTTAGCGTGTTGGTTCTCGTACCGCAGAATACTTGTAGAACTATCACCACAACAGAAGCAACAACTCTTATCAATCCTTAACAATATGATAACACACAACACCAATAAAGCCACCAAAATTTACTTGATATAGATCAATCACTGAAATTGTAACTTAATTTCCGCAGATGATGTTCCACATTACCGGTTTGCTTTTATTCGAACGCAAACATATACTTATTAACAGCAACGAAACACAAAATACATTAATAAAAAACACTTATTTTACGCAAATTTTGATATAAAAAAAATAGAGCCGAAATCAGACGTGTATAAACCGCCACAACAGTGTGTTCTAGCTGTCTCTTTTTGTTTACTGATCCCTGTTGACATGAATGCGGCGAACCGTAACAACGCGTGATTGCGGGTATTCATCTCCTGTGGTTCATCGTTACTGATTCCTCCATTTTATCTTCCAGCACCTCTAGCGTTTCCAATTTGCTCTCCGCAGTTTCCAATTTGCAGTGCCTCCGGTTACTGCAGATTCGTACGTTTTCTCCAATCGACCGCTCTGTTCCTTTTCTTGCCGACGCACTTTCGGCTGACCGTGAGCATTCAGCTTGGGACGAGAAGCCATCAGGTGTGAGCACATTTTTTTTCCCCCCAAAAACCCAAAATACCAACAAAACCAACCCATTTGTTTTTGTTTTCTGCTTTTTTTGCCCCTTCTCATTAAATGCCCTTTTCCCTTTCTATCTTTTCCCTTCTCGTTCGCGAGGAGCGGACGGCCTCCTCCCCCC
Organism: Aedes koreicus; assembly: GCA_024533555.2. Taxonomy (NCBI): domain Eukaryota; kingdom Metazoa; phylum Arthropoda; class Insecta; order Diptera; family Culicidae; genus Aedes; species Aedes koreicus. The sequence goes on along the minus strand of JAHHFK020002405.1, from coordinate 200,382 downwards.
CCCCCCCCCCCCCCCCCCCCCCCCCCCCCCCCCCTTCCCCCCTCTTTTTTAACCCCCCCCTCTCCCCCCCCCCCGGCCCCCCCCGGGTTATTCCCCCACACCACATGTGTCCCCGGCCCTCCCCCCAGGGGCGGTCCCCCCGTGCAACATCGACCGCTCAGGCTTGAACTTGACGAGAAGAGACTTTTCATCTGCTATCCTATATGCACTAGGCTGATGCAAATTTCGAAATGTTTGCTCCCCTAAGCTTAATCGACGCCAATTTGGGTCCAAATAGTCCCCAACAAATTTGAACACATTTGGTTTTAATTTGGCTTTGCACACGCTATTCAAAGTTTGTATGGGAATTAGTATGAAGAATCTCAAACTTACATTTCCAGATCCCTAACATCTTGATATTATGTCCTTAAACCAAATCTAATTAAGATTCATATAGTGTAAGTTGCCAACTATCAAAATGCCGAAGAAACCTGACATGTAAATTTTATACAAAAATAGTTATTCAACAAAACATAAAATACAAACTTTAGGTATGATGTTTCATTCTTATTTTTGGCAACACTGCCTGACGGGAGTCCCTCTGTTATTTTGTTAAATTCAACCATGTGTTTTCTTCAATTTCTATGAGCTAGATTAACAAGAAAATAACAGAGGGATTCCCGTCAGGCAGTGTTGCCAAAAATAAGAATGAAACATCATACCTAAAGTTTGTATTTTATGTTTTGTTGAATAACTATTCTTGTATAAAATTTACATGTCAGATTTCTTCGGCATTTTGATAGTTGACAACTTAGACTATATGAATCTATATTAGATTTGGTTTAAGGACATAATATCAAGATGTTCGGGATCTGGAAATGTAAGTTTGAGATTCTTCATACTAATTCCCATACAAACTTTGAATAGCGTGTGCAAAGCCAAATTAAAACCAAATGTGTTCAAATTTTTTGGGGACTATCAGGACCCAAATTGGCGTCGATTAAGCTTAGGGGAGCAAACATTTCGAAATTTGCATCAGCCTAACCAACTTTCATCACACCCCGCTCCCCATCTAGGATTTAACGAACTTCCCCCCTTTCGTTTGTTTCTCCCCCCCCCCCCCACCAAAACCCACCACTATTTTTTACCCCACCTACTTTTCCACCAAACACCACCGGGTGATTAAAAAAAAAAAAAAAAAAAATTATAACACCCCCCAGAAGAAAACGGCCCTATCCACACCACAAAAAACCCCAACCCCACCAATCGAAAGCAAAAAGAGAACTCAAATGGAAAATTGGAATCCAAATATATGAAGACTAATTCATGTTTTTTTTTATGTTGGATAACCCATTGGCACCAAAATTTGGGGGTGCAAATTGGAAAAACTAAATTTGGAAGCGTCACAAAAAATGGTCAGCTTTAGAATGGTAATATCTCATTCATTTCTCGTTAAATGTTCTAAATTTTTACATCAATTGATAGGAAATATTTCTAGCAATTGGTTGCATTATTGAAAAAAAATTAAGGACTGTATCGTTAATTATGGGTACACCTAAACATTGCTGTATCTATGTATTTATTTATTTATTTTGCAACTCAAATTCATTTACATTGTTTATTGATCATCAGAAAAGCCCATTACATCAGTATTCATTTAATTTTTCGTTGATCTCGCCAGCTCTCGCACCTTCTTCTTGATGTTCTTCATGAGGTTTTGCATAACCGTTCCGTCGATAGCTTGGCTTACATTTACCCTGTCTTTTTATAATTTGATGATGGCATCTAGCCTTCTTCCGCAGCATTCCTTTCATCAAAGCCCAAAATTTCTCAATGGGCCTTATTTGCGGACAATTTGCAGGATTCATCGCCTTTTCCAGAAATTGGACATACCAGTCCAAGGTGGCACGCGCATAGTGACAGGATGCTAAATCAGGCCACAACAGTGTCGAACCTTTGTGTTTTCGGACTAGTGGCAGAGTTCGTTTCTGCAGGCATTCTTTCCGGTACATTTTGGCGTTCATATTTGCGGTAGTGAAAAAAGGTGCCGATTTCATACCGCACTGGCAAATTGCTTGCCAAACCAACACCTTTTCTTTTCCAAATTTTTCGCTAAAAATCGATTTCTCCGAATTTGGGACATCCGTTCCCCGCTTCACGGTGTAAAACTGTGCCCCTGGAAGTGCCCTGTAAGGAGTGTATCGAAAATAAGCTATCCACAAACTTTCTTTTAAATTATGTTGAAAACCGATATTTCATTCATACAAAAAATTGATCCTTTATTGTACGAGGTTAAACTTGAACATAATGAAGACCGGATGGAATTTAAGTTATTCCTTCACGAATTTTCGAACTTTGGATCGAATGCTCTTCATCAAGGTGCGGACAAGTGTGGCATCGCATTTTTTGGACGCTTGAGCCCAAATTTTTTTGAACTCCTGCATGTTCCCAGCTGCCTTAACAGTCTTCTTGAAGACCCTCTTCACGATTTCCCAGTAACGTTCGATGGGTCGAAACTGAGGGCAATTTGGTGGATTGATATTTTTCTCAACCAAAACTAATCCCCCTTTCCGCAAGCCAATTGAGAGTGGTTTTGGCATAGTGAGCCGACGCTAAATCCGGCCAAAACAGATATTTCACGCTTTATTATTAAATTTTCGTAGCTATTTTGTTCTAGGTTTTTCAAAAATGTACTTGAATTCAGAACTTCAAATCTACAGTTGTAACAGTAGTTTTTGTGATTATATAAGGTTACGATATGTATTCAAATAAATTGAATGAACCTTGTGAGAGGTCAACACTCATTATTTGCTAAGTTTGTGATGTTCTAGGTCATCCAAACTGTCCTTGAGTTCAGAACTTACGATCTACAGTAGTAACTTGAGCTTTTTGGGATACGCTACGTATTCAACCACATTCAGTGAATATTTTCGAACGTTAATACAATCTTGGGACATTCTAGGTCATCCAAACTATCCTTAAGTTCAAATCGGAAATAAGCTCTACAGGTTTGACGGTAGTTTTTTGGGCTATATTTGTTGACGATATGTATTCAAACATATTCAATGAACCTTCTGGAAGGTCAACAGTCGTTGTGATCCTCTTGGCAATCCAAACTGTCCTTTAGAACTTGAAAAACTGTGAGTTTAGAACTTGAAATCTACGGTAGTGACAGTAGTTTTTTGGGCTATACAAAGTTACGTCACGTATTTAAGCAAATTTAGTGTATATTTTCAAACGTAAAAATATATAAGACAGTAATCTTGGGATGGTCTAGGTGATCCAGGTGGGCAGGAATCGCTCCAGATTGTTGCAAAAGTACTGTCAATGGAGATGTCCATTCACAAAACGCCAATTCGATGAAGCGAGTCGTCTCTTTAGAGGATACAGTCGATTTTTGTATAAATGCTACGTAAAAAGGAGGCAAGATGATCTTCGGCGGAACCCAAAACGCCTCTGGACCTTCGTTAATTCAAAACGTAAAGAAAATGGTCTTCCAACTTCGATGCACCTAGGTGGCCTTCATGCTCGCACTGCAGAGCAGAAGTGTGAACTGTTTTCTAAAAAATTCGCTAGCATTTTTGAAGACCGTGTTCCAACGATAGATGAAATAAGATTGGCTCTGAATTTTGTACCGAGAGATGTGATAAACTTGGATGTGTTTGACATTTCTGAAGTGATGGTTGAATCAGCAGTACAAAAGCTGAAGCTATCATACAACCCCGGTCCAGATGGCGTTCCTTCGTGCGTCTTTAAAAGATGTGTTGGTAAGCTGACCGCTCCTCTTCAAGCTATTTTCAACAAATCTCTCCAATTTCAACAATTTCCTTCTGCATGGAAGTCATTTATATGCTTCCTGTACATAAGAAAGGAGATAAAACCGACATCTCCGACAACCGACATTATCGCTGGCAGCTGGCTCCAAGTGTTTTGAATCCATTGTCAACGAAGTTTTACTAAGCACGTGTCGAAACTACATTAGCTCTTGCCAACACGGGTTTTACCCCAAATGATCGGTGAATAGTAATCTTTGCGAAATTGCGACGACTGCCATTGCAGCAATGGATGCTGGAGCGCAACTTGACACAGTTTACACTGCCTTTGACACCGTAAACCACGTGATCCTTTTGGCAAAACTGCAACGACTGGGAGTTTCAAACAGAATGTGTAAGTGGCTTCCATCATTCTTAGGCAACAGACTATTGACTGTTAAAATTGGTATAACGCAATCCAGCTGGTTTTCTCCCCCGTCTGGCGTGCCACAAGGGAGCAATCTGGGTCCTCTACTATTCGTATTGTTTTTCAATGACGCCGTAAACGTTCTGGTAAGCGGTGGGTTGCTTATTTATGCTGATGACTTGAAAGTTTTTCTTGTCATCCGACGAGAAGCCGATTGCAGACGACTTCAAGAGCTTATTGACCTTTTTGCTTCTTGGTGTAGCCACAACTTCCTTAAAGTCAGTGTCTCCAAATGCTCTATAATATCGTTCCATCGCTGTAGAATGCCTATTCACTACAACTACACGATGCATGGGGAGCAACTGGAACGTGTTGATAAAATTAAGGACCTACGAATGCTACTTGACGCGCAAATGACATTCAAGATGCATTATTCGGAAATAATTGACAAAGCCAACCGTCAGCTAGGCTTCATTCTAAAAACTGCTCATGACTATGATGATTTGCTCGCTCGTCCGGTCTATTCTGGAGTATGCATCAGTTGTTTGGTCCCCTTACGAAGCGGTGTGGATCACTAGGATTGAATTCATTCAGCGGAGGTTTGTGAGGTCTGCTCTTAGAAATCTGCCCTGGCGTGACCCTTTAAATCTACCCTCATATGCAGATCGCTGTGCTTTGCTGGGCATTGAAACGCTTCAAAATCGCCGTTTGGTGGACCAAGCAGTATTTGGAGCAAAAATACTTCGTGCGGAAATTGATAGTGCAGCATTGCTTGAGCGTTTGCAGATTTATGCTCCTCAACGTGTTCTTCGATCCAGGCAATTTCTACAACCAAGGACAAGAAACACGACGTATGGCTCGAATGATCCTCTCAACTCCATCTCCAGACGTTTTCAGGCAGGTTATGATGTTTTCGACTTTAATTTGTCAACTAACACATTTAGAGAACGGTTACGCACAATGCGTGTTTTGAGCTAGTATTATTATTATACATTAAGATTTCATTAAGACCATGTTATGGCGTTATGGCGTTCAGAACTTGATATTTACAGTTTTAACAGTTTCTTTAGGCAATGAATAGTTACAATAAATATTCAAACATATTCAATTAATATTTTTGGTTAACAAACAAAATGAAGTAATATGACATGTTCTAGGTTATCCAAACTATCCTTGAGATCAGAACATAAGACCTAAAATTTTTTAAAAGGTATTTTGGGCTATAAAAAGCTATGATGTGTTTTGAAACATAATGATTGAATATCTTGGAAGAACAACAGACATTATAAGATAACCTTCAGATGTCCTAGGTTATCCAAACTATTCTATAGTTCAAAACTTAAAATCTACAGCTGTAACTGTAGCTTTCTCGACTAAACAAAGTAACAATATGTATTTGACCAAATTAAGTGAGTCTTCTGAAAGATCAACAGATATTATGAGATAACTTGGGGGGGTTCTAGGTCACCAAAACTGCCCTTGAGCTCAGAAGTTAGGATAGACAGTCGTAACAGTAGTTTTATAAGTTAACCTATGAAAGGTGACGATATGCACTCAAACACATTCAGTGAATCTTCTGTAAGTCAGCACGCTGGCGCTGTGTACGCCGAGCGAGGTTTCCACACGTGTGCTGTACTTTTTACAGTAGTGCGCGTCCTGGATGTTTAATACTCTTTAGCAAATATGCAATAACCTTCCTAGTGCTAAACTCCGATGTAGGGTATCCATATACCAAGTGTTTAGCCGCATAAAAATTTACGATACGATTTCAATACAAAACCATAAAACTTTAACTGATTTTGTTGTTGGCAAATAAACCATACTGTTCATGTATGGTTCCATTAAAATGACTCTATTTTCAACATAATACATGGACACTAGATTCTATTTAGCCAACATTTTTATAAAAAATAAACAATAAAATGAATTTCAAACTACTGTTATTGAATTTCACAGCCTGCCGAACGCTATCGGATCTATCGATACTTTCTCTTCACATCTTTGGTTCTAGCGGAAACTGCTGTCCACCACTGGGATCCCATGATGATGGCAAGATATTTCCAATCTCAAAACATTATATTTTGAATACTTTACGCAATAAAACTATAATTAGTAATGTTATTATGATCAGTTTAAAAGGATTTTAATACCATTTTGACTCCAGTAATTGCACTAAACGGAAAATTGGTTTTATAGTAGTCATTGCGAAGATAAATTGGCTTTTTGGCAAAACTGTGATTTTTTCCAATCGTCATATTGAAATATAAAAAATAATTGAAATGTGGAAAAATAAATGCACCAAATTTCAAACCTAATGCAAACGTTCTGTAGATCGGAGACCAATTTCGGCATGCTGAATTTATCGAATATATTTGTTTTAATTTTGTTTTTGTTGTTATAAACTCGCATAATTTCCGAGGCGCACTAATTTTTGGCTCTTAGCATTAGCATTGACGTTTGCACACCTCGTGGATGGAGCTACGATGAGGAATAATTCGTTGAAGACATTGCATGCCACCTGAAACCAGTTACTGATACGTTTCTTCACACAATAATCTCCACGAAGACACTCCTCGATCGCTCACCTGGCCACGTCCATGCAACCGTTGGCAATAAGGAGGATTTGGTATCTACCTTAAGAAGACACTGGGAACCCATGTAGCCTTCAGTAGATATCAAAGGAAAGTGGAAATGAATAGTCGGAGAGAATAGTTTAACAGAATGCCCTGTTTGGTGTACAGACCAAAAAATTTTTAAAACGGTCGTTGGGAGCATCTAGTCTAAGAAGGTTAAGTGATGCTCCATTTCTCTTCAAGCGGTTGAGACTTAAGTATTAACTATAGTCCTAGCCCCATATGGCTTATGGTTATAGCACCATTACCCGAGTAACACATCTTCACGATTTTATGTTGAGTAAGCTTCTATGTAACCAAATCTAGTCATATAAAAGTATTTTCAACCGTTATATAACTTGTGTGTTGCTTGAGTACTCGCTCTCTGAAACGAGAAGAATGTCTGATAATATAAGACCGGGTGGTGAAAGAAAACTTATCGCATTCTCTGATGTGATCTTCATATGACTTTCATCGCAAAGAATGATTTGTATTTTCTATGTCGTTTACAAAAACTATAACTTAATCTTATAAACCCACGATTTCTGATTATGAAGCAAACACGTAAAGTTTGGGCTACAAACCTACTTATGGCACAAAACGATCTACAACCAATAACTCTGAATAATTTAAAGCTGAATAAATAGTTCACCCTACCTGTAATCAGTACTATACAGTTTTTTAACGTTTTTGAGCTATAGTGTGCAATGATCATATTTTCATAATGGTTTACAAACCTGTAAACCAAGATAAAAAGAAAGAAAGAATAAAACCCTGTAAACTATGATGAAAATTAAAACGAAAGAAGTATCAGGTGAAAACCATAACTGCATTGAAATGATGTATCGCCTCTTGATGATGATGATGATGATATAAAACTACCATCTATTGTAGCAAGGTAACTTCCCATAGCAGTGGAATAATCTGGAAAATGATTTGATCAGGATTTTAATATTGTTTGTGATCATCAAGCTCCTGTATGAAGAGCCAAAAACGTTTGGACGGGTATCGCCTCTTGTCCCCAAATAAGTAATTAATATGCCTTTTCTTTGGAAACTTTATCAAAATAAATCTTGATGAGCTCTTTAGGACGTTACAATTTCGCAAAGAACTATAAAATTTTCGCAATACAATTTCGTTCTACAACTTACAACTAAAAGATGTCCGTCGAGACCAGTCGAACGTTCATGAGAAAAGTATGCCTGTAAGTCGTAGTCAAAATAGGCCTATCTGTCCAAAGATAAGCTTTTTTTCTAGTGGAATTTAAAGAAATTTGCAGCGTTTACTAGTAATATACGGATGGAAAAAGTAAACAAGTGAAGCGATCGATTAAACTTTACTAGTTTTTTTTTTAACTGAATGAGGCTGATATGCAGCAATACGTGCTCGAGCTTGACAGACACATTAAATTGTTAAAAATGGTTTAGAAAATTATGCATATTACACGTAAATTACCAAAAATAAATTGCACAATAGATAGCAAAGTTGGCTTAACCAAAGAAAACATTATTTCAGGATCAATTATTATTTGTCTGATTTGGTTCAATATAGGCGAATATGCTTTTACAGGCAGTATATCTAATCAAGGTCTTTTGCTGTTGGGACCACTTACAAAATGTTATGGGGACTGATTGGCCACGGTTACTTAATTCACTTTGACAGAGTTGCCGCCGGACACCAGTTACTTCTTTGAGAAGTTCCACAGGGCACACTTTTCAAGTCTTGCAATATTTTTGACGGAATCCCCAACTCAACTTCCTTCAGTCTCTCCCACCCAGACAACTACAGCTGTGACATTCAGCAGTTGGCACGTTACTCTTATTTATATATTTAGTCAGCACCAACAGGCTTCGTAAAGCCCCAATGGTGGTACGTTACAACAAACAGACAGCAGTAATCTCTACCTAATGCTATGTGGGATATGACATCCGTGCTCCCTCCGCCCCATGCTAAGGACCTTAAAATTTTACTCTACGAGACCTATAGCTAATTGGGTTTCAAACATATAAAGGATATTATACTAAGCTGAATTCCATTTGATCAAGTATAGAATAAGAAACAGGCAACAAGCATAACTTTGACAAATAAAACGGTGCAAAAATGACAGCAGAAAACTTTTCACGTCTAGATTTTCACTACTTATTGCACTACTGTACAAAATCATCGTACAACAGAGGATGCCAGATCCCGCATACAAGGCAGGGGTGATCAGCGGTGCGAGCACTCAGTCATATATAAATTACAACTAGAAAACCAGGTTTGACCTACAGAAAGAGACTGCAGCTTAAGCCTCCTTTAAGAAGTCAAACTACTAATGGCATTAACTCGATAAATTCTATAAATAGAGATTGGACTCAGCTTCATGAAAGTGGTGAAAGAACAAATCTTGCACCCACATAAAGAAAAATGTAAAATGGAAAGAGCTCACCCAAATTTCAAAGACGTTCGCCTCCCGCATCGTAACCACAGTGATGATTATCTATAGTCGTGACTAAAGATGATCCCGGTGGACTTCCTCTTTTTGATATTGGAAGCAATCGACAAATTCCACTATACATCCTGTGGCCGCATCGTTGCTAGTGGAATATCAAATGAATTGCTCACGAACAAAACAACAATCATCACATCTCAAAAGTGTTATAGAAAAATCACAGTGTTCAACGATTTTAAGAGAAAATTATAACCAAAAATTTCAGCACGAAGCAAAACGTGACAGCAAAACAAAAAACCAACCACCTTCGAGCAAAGCCTACTTCTCAATCTGCGCAATAATTTTCGGCTCTTATCGTGCCAATATTCACAACAATTAAATGTGCATATGATATGGAGTACGCTGTAAAACAAAAATCAATTTTTTGGATATTTTGCCATCAAACAAAATTTTCCCCAACATTAGAACTTTTTTTCTTAGATAATATTTATGGCTAAATGAATCAGAAGAGCAGAGAATCGACCAAAACAGAACAACAAAAACCAACGACGATATCACAGTGCAGTTTGACGGCTGTGGCCATTTGGCCATGTGCTGGTTTTCATGGCAGCCAAAAGGTTTTATGTGGTCTTAACATCTTTCACTAGAACATCTTCAAAATATGTATGGTCTTATCAAGGTTTTATTAACTTATTTTCACAACCGTCTATAGAGTGAGAGCCAATTTGTGCAAATTTCAGTTTTTCAGAAGCATACACTCAGTAGCAAAAAAAAAGCCGAACAAAGTTTTGCTTCCATAAACCGTCATATTCAACCTTCTCTAACTTTTTCAATTATCAATATTTTTTGCCCAATTTTTGACAGAACTATTATTAATGTATTGACCTTATGTGATTTCATGTTGATAAAATTTATAAATTTGAAATTTTGATAATATATGTCAAAAAAGTAGTTTTTCGACATACCAATTTAAAAAATACGTACATTTGTGAAAAAATTAGGTCGCATGATAAAAATTTCAGCACAGCCTAAAAAAGTATAGGAAATAATGTGGACAAAATTTAAACTGTTTCCATCAAGTGGTTTGGACCACAGCTGGCGTCAAAGTTGACGCACCAACATGAGTATTTCTCTTTTTCACGCGGTATTGACCATGCTGAAATATCGGTGCAGAAAAAAAGCCGTGCATTAATTATAGTTATGTCAAAAATTCAGCCAAAAATATTGATAATTTACAAAATTACAGAAGGTTGAATGTGACGGTTTATGGAAGCAAAATTTTGCTCGGCTTTTTTTTGCTACTGAGTGTAGAAGAGGTGTTTGTGGATATAACAGTTTTGAAGTTTTAATAGTTTTATCAACGAAGCCAGGTGGAGCGCTATACGGCTGGAATAAAACTAATATTGTCAGTTGCAAGGAGTAGTGTCACCAAAATTTGCCCCATTTCATATCATATCAAGAATAGCCTGCCTCATCGCTAGCATCGCCAATTCGAAGCACAAAAGATCACACTTTTGAATCTTTCAAGAAACTCTTTTTTAATGAAGGTTTACTGGTGGGACTCTGAATAGAGTAGAAACCTCTACACCCGCCCTTCGATGATATCGCTGCGTTAATCCTTTCCGAATCATTTTGCCATCCTTACACGGAACATGTCATCCAAGAAGACGCTGTTGTAAACGACTCGGAAGGAGTCACGTTTGAGAATTTTTAATTCTTTTGTCTGTTTCTTCAATAGTTTTTTTTGTTATTTTGTTAGTCAGTGTTACGTATACAAGTTTAACAAGCTGCATCGTAATTTCTGTAGTCTTTTGTAGTTTAATCCATTGGTCTGTCATTGATGTGCTTTGAAAGTCTTCCGAAGTAGTTTTCTTGAACCGAAAATAAGAAGTTATTGTATTGTTCCTTGTGCGCTAAAATGATATAGCTTAACTTCTTTTGAAGCATTACACCAGCCGTGAAAGGATAATGTCGAGACACTGTTGTAAGGGCCTCAAAAGGTGTTACATTTTCAAGTTTTCTTTCCATTTCTCTCAGTCATGTTCATGTCCACTATTTGTTATGGCGTCGTTTCGTATTGTTGTCTTTTTGTTATTTAAATAGTTTGTCAGTGTCACGTTTACAAGTTTAAAGAGGCGTTTTTCTAATCTTCGTAATTTATTCAGTCTTTTGTAGTTTAATTCGTTGGTGTGTCATTTATGTTGATGGTCATTCGAATCAAAATTAGTTGTCATTATGTCGTCGAGATATTTGAATTCTAACAGTTGTAGTAAAGTCTGATGTTACAAGTCTTAATTGTCCCAACAATATTTGCATGGTTGACTGATGGGACTCGTGAGATAAAAGTTTCCTCTAAAAGTTTTGGGAGGTCGTCGCGTAAAGAGACGCATTTAATTAGTCAGTCAGTATTACGTTTATAAGTTCAAGAGAACATCTTCAATCCTTTATAATATAGTTAAATGATGTCTAGTTCTTCTCTGAAAATCATCGATGCATACCTCGTCTTACTTCGTTTAATTCACCTATCACTTTGTCCGACTTTGTCTAGTTCTTGTCTTCTGCGTTATTCAGTAAAATTGTATAGTCATTGTAGAAAAAATTACGTTTAGTTGTCAGTTCATTTCCTTCTTTTTATTTGTCTTATACACTAAGGTCTTTTTTGACACGGTTTTTTCTTTTACACGGTTTGTTTTCAGCGATAACTCCAGAACGGAACAACTTATCGACTTAATTCGAATCACATTTTACGTTTTGGGCGAAAAGTAATCATATGGCAGTTTTTCAAAAAAAAAATCACAATTTTTTGTGTACACCGTGTCCAATATATTCTCATACACTTTTTCCTTGCATTGGTGTCGTGCAGCTACTCAACATGCTTCACGTAAGTGTTGGTGTAGTTTTGCACTATGTTTATACAAACGCTTTTAGGTTATGTCCGATTGTTTTCATTCGTTGTTTATCCTTTACCTGCGATGAAGGAGTTTCGTGCTATGGTGATAAAACAGTTTTTGAATGGTGAGCGCCCGGGCGCTATTCTCAGAAATTTGAAAAACCTCGGAGTAAAGCGTACCGAACCACCCGAAGGTACCGTGACACCTGCTCGTTGGATGACCGGAAGAGATCCGGTCGTACTCGTACGGTGCGGACTGCACGAGTTGTTAAAGTGGTCAGGGAGCGGATTAGACGAAAATCACAGCGCTCTGTACGTAAAATGGCCGCAGATCTGAATGTTTCGAGATCGTCAATGCACAATATACTGCAAAATGACCTCGGATTCCAAGCTTTCAAGAAACGTAAGGTTCACGGAGTTTCGGATCCTTCCAAGCAGAAACGACTCCAAAGAGCAAGTCTGCTTTTGTCGCGGCACGGTGGGGAAGAGTTTATCTTTTCCGACGAAAAGTTATTCGTCTTGCAACAATCCCACAAACAACAGATTGTGGGCTCTTTCTTCGAGAACTGTACCAGAGAGTGATAGGAATATTCCACGGTTCCAAAGTGCTGCGTCAGTGATGGTTTGGGGAGGAATTTGCAAGCGAGGAAAATTACCACTGGTTTTCATCGAAAAAGGCGTTAAAGTGAATGCCGTATATTATAAAACGGAAGTTTTGGAGAAAGTTGTCAAGCCATATGTACAAGAGGTGTTTGGAGATGATCACTATGTGTTTCAGCAGGACGGAGCGCCATCGCATACTGCAAATCTCGTTCAGGGCTGGTGCCGAGAAAATTTGACCGACTTTTTGGACAAGAATGAATGGCCTCCCAGTTCACCAGATCTGAATTGCTTGGATTATTTCGTATGGTCATACATGCTGGCGAAGGTAAATGACCACAGGGCGTCTAATATAAACCAATTCAAAACCGTAATCAAACGAATTTGGGACGAAATGCCGATGGAAGTCGTGCGTGCCGCCTGTGACGGTTTCGAAAAACGTCTGGAGCTGGTCAAGAAGGTTAAAGGCGGTGTTATTCCAAAACATATGCTGTAGTTGATCAGTATTATATTGCAATATAATGGGTAAAGTTATCAATAAAATCTGGATTATCGATTTGAAATAAATAGAGTTTTATTTTGTATGAGAATATATTGGACACGGTGTAAATACTCAAAATTTTAAAAACTGTATTTTGACCATTGTATGAAAAGGTAACACTGACAAAGAAAATCGAAGCAATTCAAAATGCTGATGCATGTGAATTGATCAACTCTATTTAGTCCTTTTTTACGGGGTTTTATAGTAAATGTGGAACGTATCCCCCGTGTAAAAAAAAGGCCTTGGTGTACTAATCTCTAAGTCGTTTAATCGCTTCAAAGTCTTACATGCATGTGCGGCCTATCAATAATTATTTGAGTCATGGTCAGCTATAAGATTCACTTTTCAGCGGCAACGTAAAGCTTCATCACGCTTAATCCCTATCTATTATTATAAAACTATCGAGAATGAAACCGTTATAAGATTGTTTGTGTTCCATTGCTATAATGTGTGGTATTGCTATTATGGCTCTTTGAAGTGAGACATAACAAAACAAGACTTGCGCAACGTTCCAAGTTTCAATATATCGTCTTCTGGCGGGCGATCTGTGGGTGCGGCAAATTCAGCAATAATGCCTCCAGATGCGCCTGCTGCCCTTCCTCCGGTCCCACGAAGGTGACACTCTGTTTTGGCCGGATCTGGCATCCGGTGATGGAGTGGTACAAAGCCAACGATATTGTTTTTGTGCCGAAGGAGGCAAATCTACCAAACCCACCAGAACTTCGCTCAATAGCCAAATTCTGGGCGATTATGAAGGGTAAGCTCTGGAAACCAGGGAAGGTCTTCAAAAACGACAAGGATTCGAAGAAAGAGTGGATGAAAGTGCGTAAGAAAGATGGCGCAAGTGTTGCACAGGATTTTATGGGTAGCGTTTAGTCCAAGGTACGGGCATTCACCCTAGGAGAGGAGCATACTATAATTGTTATGTTTTGTATTCTCCGTACGTGGAGTAACGATTATGATGTAGAAGGAGATGTTCGCTTATCACAATGAGGCCTCAAGAGTGGACAGTAATGTTTGCTAGAATGAAAGATATGAAGAGAAAGTGTTGATAGTTCCGTCAGTGTACGGCAGGTTGTGAAAATGAAAAGAAGTATTGAGAATTGAGCGGAGGGCTTGGATATAGTACTATTCGAACCAAGGACGCGTTCTTTGCCTCACATCCCCAATGCGAGGTAGGTCAAGGCACGAACGAATCCGCTACCCTGATGGTGCTCATGTACTACAATGGCTTGTGATGGTACTACTATATCCAACCCCTTCGCAAAATTTTCAATACTTCTATTCAATTTTCACAACCTGCCGTACACTGACGGAACTATTAAAACTTTCTTTTCATATCTTTCATTCTGAGAAACCAAATTTGATTTTAGCAAACATTACTGTCCACTCTTGGAGCCAAGGAACCAAGGTCGCATTCTTTGCCTCACATCCCCAATGCGAGGTAGGTCAAGGCACGAATCAATCCGCCACCGGTGATGAGCGAACATCTCCTTCTACATCATAATCGTTACACCGTTGCACGTACGGAGAATACAAAACATAACAATTATAGTATGCAAATTCCATAATGGGGGAACCCATTAATACATACTGGTGGGGACCAGCATCACAAAAATTTACGGTCTTTCTCTCCGATGTCTCTAAGTCAGAGAAGACGAGAGGAAGATTGAGTAAAAACCAGACGTTGTGGATAAAAATAAAACCCAAAAAGGAATGAATTTTTCTCCCATGTAGGTAAGAAAACTAGGAGAATTGAATAAACCAACTTTGCAAAAACATACATTGGGGGAAATTCGTTTAAACGCAAGGTCATTTTTGGGTTTATTTCCAATACAAAAGATCGAAACAAAAAGTCAAATACAGTTTACTAAAGCCTATCAGTAAAGGGTGTCCACGATGAAATTGCCACACTATGAAATTGCTCTAACTTTTTAACCGTTGGGTAGAATTTAATGAAAATTTCGGTGGATTTAGTTCATAGTGCATTATTTACATTCTGCAAGTTTTAAAGTCCTGTGATCAAAACTCGCGGAAATGGAGTCGAAAGAACAGCTCGTGCGAGATAAAATCTTGCGCATTCATCACGAGAACAAGGATCTCTCGCATCGTTCCATCGCTAAAACGTTGGGAAAGCCGCATTGAGCGTACCTATGGTAATGTTTTCTTGCGAATCTGTCATATTTACACTGTATAGCCCTCGTCCGCCATAAACACGAGTTTGAATTTGCGTTGCGCGGTAGTTGTTGCTTGTTTTCGGCAAAATGGGTACAGGAAAGTATTTAAGCCAGTCGGAGCAAAAACTGGTTCGAGAACTCAAAAGTCGCGGTGAGAGCAATCGCGAAATTGCACGCGTGATCCACAGATCGGAAGCAGCAATCAGGAACCTGCTGAAAAAAGGCAAGAAGTATGGCGTAAAAAAGAAAACAACGGGAAATTCGAAGATTACCAATCGTGTCCGGAACCAAATTATACAAATGGGTGACTCTGGAAACTTCTCTGCTGCGCAAATCAAGCAAAAAATGGGGCTTTCCATTTCTAAGAGGCGCACAAAAAAGCAAAAAAAAAAAACAATCTTCAACCGGCTCACATTAACGCTAGATTGAATTTCGGTAAAAAAAAATACATGTCTTGGACTACGGAATGGGACAATGTTATTTTTTGTGACGAGAAGAAATTCAATTTGAATGGCCCAGACTGCACCGCATATTATTGGCACGATTTGAGGAAATCTCCGCAGGTTAAGTTGAGTAGCCGCTTTTTCGATCCATGGAAAGACCCCTATTGCCACCATTTCGACCAGGATGAATTCGGAAAAGTACTTGGAGCTTCTGGAAGATGTTTTGATCCCGTTTACTGAAGACGTCATGCCGGAAAATTTCGTATTTCAACAGGATAATGCAGCAATTCATGTAAGCAAGCAATCTTTGAAATGGTTTTCTGAACGAAACTTCAGTCTTCTGGATTGGCCAGCTCGTAGTCCGGATCTAAATCCTATCGAGAACTTGTGGGGCATCCTGGCACGAGAGGTTTACAAAGGTGGAAGGCAGTTTAAAACAGTTCGTGAAATCAATGCCGAACAGAATTTTCGAAACTATTCAGAAAAACGGAGAGCAAACGAAGTATTAACTATTGTTTATTGTTGATTTTTGAACTGTGAATTCGATTTGATTAATAAAACTACAAGTGCGTTTAAACGAATTCCCAACTAAACACACCCCCCCCCCAAATCACCTCTTTTGGATTTTTTTCAAAAGTCATTATGAACTTCCAATCAAATTGTATTCGAAACTTCTGATAGGCTATGACAAACTATATTTGATTTTTCGTCTCAATCTTTTGTGCTGTAAATAAACGCTTGAATGACATTGCGTTTAAACGAGCTTCTTCCACTGTGTAATATGTGTTTATTTATTCCTCAAGAATTTAAAAAATATCCGACATAAAATGAATGTTTGGTGATAGTTTTTGTCTGTTAAATTTTTTTCGAGTGCAATCTGAACACCCTCTCTTATCTACACTAATTTTGAAGAGAAATGCTCTCTTTTTTTGGACAAAAACCTATCATCAAACCTTTCCGGTTTCATAAGCTATCGCTTTTTCTGATACAGTTTGTCTTTGCATTATGCCATGGCGGTTGATTGAGAACCACAAATGCGCATTGCGCAAGTTAATCTTAATCAACAACCATAAAACTACGTAACAATTAAAACAATTGGCAGTTACTCACATATTGCCTTAGTTTTGATGTCTGTTACGAACCTTGCATCCAGTCACTCTGCACCCTACAAATAACCTACTATTATCGTTATAACCTGACCCGATTACTTGGAATGGCTGATTGAAATAAAGATGTATAGCACTATAGCTGTTCATTCTCTGGAATTGAAACCTTCAATCGAGTACTAGAACCCATCCAGGAAATGCCTCCTAAATTGGTCGAACCTTCTCAAACTGTGACATAAGAACAAACGATTTCCTTGATGTGCATTTAACTGATCGGTAAATCTGTTCACGTGCCGTCCATTGAAGTTCGTCTTTGAACCAATAACAATTCAATCAATATGCATCACGCGCAGGTTTCGATCATATAACTTGGTTAATCGATGGAGAGCTCCCTCTTTGATTCGAATGTCATCATTACCGGTAGATGTTATCATTCATGTCCTACGACACGTTCCACCGTCGGTTAAAAAGAAATTTACTGATTCATGGTGTTGACAATAAACCAGAACTCCCACACTTTTTTGATTTGTGATAATCACACCTTATGTTGTTTTCATTTCAGCATCATCCATCCAGGTGTGCCGGCGCAGCAACCCCGAAATTAACAAATGCATCGTCGATTCGGTGAATGCTCTGCGGCCACTTTTGGCCTCAGGGAGAATTTCCAACGAATTTTCGATCCCACCCCTCGAACCTCTAGCTCTGGCCACCGTCAACATGGACCGTGGATCGGAGTTCAAAGCAACGTTCAGTGATCTATTGGTCAACGGACCAAGCAAATTTCAAATCGATAATCTCAAGTAAGCTATCACGGAAGCCGCTGAGATCGTAAATCAACTAATCCCCTCCTATTACAGAGTCAACCTTGATAAACTGACATTCGACTTCAACATCTATCTGCCGAAGCTTTCCTTCCATGGAAAGTACGACCTCAAGATCAAGTTGTTGCTGCTCAACATTGCCGGTACCGGCGATCTGAAGGGAGTTCTAGGTAAGATCAAGTGAACGCAACCCCAAGTCAGTGACTAATCCGCACTTTATCACTTAGAAAACTCTCGAGCACGTGTAAAATTGTACAACGAACGCTACAACAAGGACGGCCAGCAGTATATGCGCGTCAAGCGGTTGGCCGTCAAGATTCAAATCGAAAAAGGTCAGTTCGACATGAAGGACCTGTTCAACGGTGATCCGGTGCTGAGTCAAGTGGGCAACCAATTCATCAACGACAACTCGCGGCTCTTCCTGGACGAGCTGACGCCCGGTCTGGAGCGAAGTCTATCGGAAACATTCAAAAACACGGCCAACGAAATCCTCCAGCTGGCCACCATGGACGACATCTTCCCAGCGTAGGAACGTCTCTCCTGTAGCGTCTCTTTCTCCTCTCCAATCACCACATTCGGAAGGGATGAATGGGAACAAACACCAAATATCGCTCTCATTATGCTCATAACTTAATGCACATCTAATCTAGTGATCCAAGTTGCAGCGTAAAGCGTATAGGTTTCCATGATTACCTCCAATGATCTGTTATTGTCATCCACCAACTACACTACCAATCATCGTAAACTGGTGTTACTAAACTGGAACAATGTTGTCTGTGATGAGTTTGTTTATATTTTTAATAATCAAATCCTATAATGAAAACTAGTTTGTAAGCAGGTACAGTAGAGTTTTTATCCCGGCGATAGGAAAACAGCCAAGAAGATTACTTCGTAAGCAATGATTCATGGTGTATAGAATAAAGATAGAATGAAAACAACAAGTCATGCTGACGCGGCCTGTCAATTGAAAGGAAACATCCGAAAGTTGACCTTGAAGTGTGGAATTTACGAATTGACGGTTCCCATTCCAGCAACCTGTTCCTGTGTCGTGAGAATGGTTGAAATGTTAGCATAACCAATTACATCCAGATAAATAAAATTAGATTTCGCACAACTGAGCGAACGGAGTTTGGTTGCGAAATTTGTTTCGGTGATCGACTAAAGTGAATCCCCCCACAGGAAAGAATGTTTTTGAATATACTCTTCATAACTAGCATGTCAATATTATAAAAGCTATTGAAGGTACAAGGTCAAATCCAGGCGTTTTTTTTTTTCGACACCCATGTTAGAGATCTAATATGGTATGGGTCTGTAATAATGAATAGATTTTGAAATATCTCATAGTAGTATTTGGAAACATTTAAAATTCATCTTTTATGGCAGTACTAGCCAATCTGCGAGTTTCATCAACTTGTCAGTCCGAAAAGAAAAAAAAGAGGAGAGTCTGCCATAAGGCCTATCAAAAATCTCAATAAACTTTTGGATCGGGTTTTCGTTTCGGATCCTCCTTATAAAAGCTGCAGAAACATTTTGTTCCTAATTTTGATTTACATTTAATTCATCACTTTTTACTTACGTTAAAGTATCCAATGTATTTTAACAAGCCAGCAAACTATCGATCCAACAAATTATCTAATGTGCTCTCGCTTTAACAAGGATCGGAAAGCGGTCCAGCGGTAGATTAGAAAGTGTTGCCAGTACCTACAATACTCCCTGGCTCGCAATGCTTTGCAAGTTCACTTTCGGCTCAGTTTACGTCCAGCACAGCAATCTTGCACACAGGATAAATCCCAATCAAGAATCCCGTTGGCTGTTTGAACGACGGCTTGCCGCACGCGCATGTGGTCTCTGAACCATCCGTTACGCATGTTACGACAAGACCCCCTACTTCGGGAGCCTTCGATTCCGCAAACCATTTGGTCCGCCTCGAGATGCTTGGTAGAAATTCTACAGGGTCCGGCAATTGAAGTGATACATTAAAACAGACATATAAATTGATCAAAACAAAAACATTTTGTTTCAAATTCATTCAACTTCACTTGAAAACAAATCTCTTTTTGAAAATTCGCTTGTCAAGTTCTTCAACTTGTTTGCCCTTGAGTTCAACCACTCGCCACAAACGATCGAGGAACGCATCGTACGTGGCCCGCAGGTGCTCTTGTGGTATTTTATCCCAGGCTGCCGCCAGATGTCGCTTCAGAACTTCCTCGGCTTCATGTTTGTTAGAGCAGACTTTGGCCTCCAACATACTCCAGACAGCGAAGTCCTTAGAATTCAGGTCCGACGAACTCGCTGGCCACCACGAGCTCGAAATGAACCCTGGAAAATGTTCCGCAATCCAGAGTATGGTTGTTGGAAATCCCTGGAACCAAAATGACGACGTACAACTAGTTCCGGATATGTTTTTTGGTTGATCTTCCGGACATCACGGTTGATTCCGGCCCAAACCATCACCGATGCTGGTTTTTGTTGGCTGGTGACCGTCAGCACGTCGGCATGGGTTCGTGATCTTTCTGGCAATCAAACTCGTTCGTTCTGCTTATTCACGAACTACTGTACGGTGAAGATTTTCTCGTCGGTAAACACGATAGTCTCCAACCTTCCTTCCGCGGCCCTCTTCAGCAACGCCTTCGCTCTTTTTACCCATTCTTGTTTCTGCCTCACTGAGAGGTCTTGAACCTTCTGAAGTTTAACCTTCAGGATCCGACGGATACGTTGATACGTTGAGATCTTCCACCAATTTAGTGGCACTACGTCGAGGATTTATCTGCCAAGTTCGGCCTAGCGGTATAAATACGTGGGTAGCAACAGCAAGACGATTTCTAGTACCAGCATATAGCAGCATAGCAGCGGATCGCAGGAGGCCGTGCCTCGGAACTGACGTTTTTTGTTTTTGCTGCGTCGTTTTTGCGAAAAAAAAAACAAACAATAATTCGTTATTTAACTAGAAATAACTTCACTATAAAATCTCCACGTGCATTGAGTAAGCCATAGTGAATACAATCGATTCCCTCTCGAAATGTGTGAGTGTCGCACAGACGGGCAGAACGGGCAAAATCTTGGACAAAACCTCGATTTTTTTTTCTCAGGATTTCAATTCAACTTGATACTCTACAGAAACTAAGGCTATTCACTATGAGGAATCAAGCATAAACTTATTAAAATCTGATTGTTTTTGCATAACGTCAGGTACGGGAAGTTGGGGTTCAAATCCGATTAAAATTTGATGTAATATTTATAACATCTGTTTTTACCATAAACAAATACTTTTTCCCTTAAAATGGAGGGATTAATGATTGAAATACTTTTGTATGAACCTTTATTTCCAAAAAAAGGGATAAGTAAAATTAATTAATCAAACTAGGCTTTGATTTGAACACTAGGCATTTTACGTGAAAAAACATAATTTTTCTCTAATTTTAAATGTCTGTAAAAAAAAGCTCCACGTTTCTCCACTCTTCTATTTTTATGGACATAAAGTTTAAGGTCTCAACTAGTCATACACCAAATTTCAGCTGCCGCCGTCTGCCGCTTCGAAAGTTATGCACATTTTTGCAAAGCATATTTTGACGTCCCAGACCGTGCTGTTCACCGGCTTTTCGGGTTTGCTTTCGATGGTGTCATCACTGAACCACTCAGATTAAGCTACGTTCACATGTGCTTCGATGACGCATGAGCAATATTTATTATAGTGGCCCCTATTGCGGATGTCACTTCACGGTGAAAACGGGCGAAGTGACACTCGTAATAGGGATGGTGCAAGTGATTCCCATTTGATTTGCACGCGATCTTTTTCACCGCGATTCGCAAGTTATCACCGTGATTCGTTTTCACCGTGAAGTGACACCCGTAATAAGGGCCAGTTTCTTAAAACAATCCGAAAATTGAACCTTTTGCTATTTGTAAACGGTTGGATTCTGGCAAATTATTATAAAATCAATTTATTTCTTAGAATGCAAACGTGTTTGAAATCTGAAATATGTCAAACCAGTGCGTTACACGAAACATGCCGTATGAATCATGCTTAACTGACGAGATGTTTGCATCTTTGGCAGATAATTGAACTACACGCTCGTGAGAAATTACTCTAATGTGAGTAAAAGAGTACTAAAAATCATAAAAATCGGATGTACTCTTCTAAATTGCTTGAAAGTATGGATTGATTTGAAATTTGGGCGTGACTTTATTAGTAAACCAATTTTACCAATATTTAGAGGAGGAATCATTCCCATACCTGCTTGTGATGTTTGTTTGTGAAATCAAGCTTTTATTTGCGGGGAATCAGTGGTTGAAGCCATTGTTTACAAATGAAGTTACCCGAATCAATCAAAATTTGTCAAATTCTGAGGAATTTTTACTCTGTTTGGGTTTACGGAAAATAAACTTAACTTAGTAAAAGTTATTGAATAGGTAAAACTCATTTTATAGTAGTTTCTGATGAGCGTGTAAGGAACTAGAGTTCTGTCACTTTCAAACGATTTATTCGTTGCATTGATTTTGATTTTATCGGGCGTATTGGTGTAGTACTTACGCAATGTTTCGCACCAGCAGAAAAGTGATGTTTGAAATGCTTAACGAGCATTCCAACGAACCTTGGCGTGCACGGTATTTAAACGTATCAAAGCCGATCGAGAAAAAGTTGAATCTGGCAAATGATGCTGAAGGGAAGAAGAAAGTGAGGAAAGCTGTTCTCTTGGAATGTTCAAGAATACAACGCAAGTGGCAGAATTCAAATCGTACAAACAATACATTTCTTGTTAAGAATAAGCGCTGGCTTTTGTCTGAAGTACAATTTGGAAAACCGAAGAAAGCACAAGGTACTGCAGATATTCAAATTAAATTACTGCTCTTTTTTTTTCTCCATATCATATTTTATTTCTTCTCTAGGAGGACGTCCTGTTACTGACTTCTTGAATAGTTCTAAACGTTCGAAGCGAAGGAAGGTAAGTGAGTTGCGTAAAGCTGGGTCAACTCCACAGCTTGCTCTGGCTACAGAAATGAACTTGCGTAGCGAAGGAAAGGTAACAGAGGCAGGACTGGTAAAAGAAATACTCCATTCAACTCCTACTCGAGCATCTAGAATGTCTCGTGCATGGAAGAAGTCAAACCAAACAGGAATACTACGATACACAACCACCGAGGCTCTGGCTCTGATGCTGGACCTGGATTTATCTAGACAAAAGTATCAAATCTTAAGAACACAAACCAAGGAGAGAGGAACCGATTTGTATCCATCATACAAACGGATTCAAGAGGAGAAAAAGCACTGCAACCCTGCAGCACTCTGCACTGTAGTGACCGAAAGTAAGGCTGAGGTATCATTGCAGGTTTGCTTGACCACACAGTGCAACGCATCGCGTTGATAGATCCAGGGAAGTTTGAAGGGGTTAGTCGAGATGTCCTGAAGAATTGCACTCTCATAACTAAATGGGGCTTTGATGGAAGTGGAACACAATCGAGGTATCATCAATTACAAGCGAATCATGATTTTGACGATTCAAGTTTGTTGATGACATGTTTTGTTCCTCTCCAACTTTATAGTGGAGATAAAAATAACAAGTTAATTTTGTGGCAAAATCCGAAACCTTCATCTACCCGCTACTGTCGGCCCTGTAAACTGGAATATTGTAAGGAATCCATTGAGACGATTGAAAAGGAAGAACTACTTATTTGTACCCAAATATCAGGTCTTTTACCAACATGTATTGATACAAGGGCTGGAACGATACAGGTAACTCACACATTATCCTGCACAATGATTGACGGAAAGGTGAGCAACGCTTTGACTGGAACGAAGTGTTCCCAAAATTGTTCAGTATGCTCAGCAACACCCAAAATCATGAACAATATTGATGAAGTTTTGCAACGGGAGGAAAACCCAGAAGCATTGGAGCTGGAACTATCAACTTTACATGCCTACATTCGAATCATGGAGTGGATGCTACACGTTAGCTACAGGTTGGACACTAAAAAGTACTACAGAACACGAGACATCAGAGCAATCGTTGACCAACGGAAAAGTAAAATCCAGGATAGATTCCGTAAAGAGCATGGGTTGTTGTTGGACTTTGTTAAAGAGGGATCTGGCACTACAAACACGGGTAATGCAGCCCGGGGTTTTTTTCGAAAAACCATCTGTCACAAGTGAGATAACTGGTATTGACGAAGAACTTATTGATCGATTGGACACAATTCTACGTACGCTTTCATGCGGAATTGATGTAAACCATGACGCATATCATGCATTCGCCATCAAAACAGCTCGTTTGTACGCAAGCTTATATGAGTGGTATCCAATGCCTGCGAGTGCTCATAAAATTCTTATCCATGGATCGAAGGCGATTGCACTTGCGCTGCTACCCATAGGTATGATGAGCGAGGAAGCGCAGGAGGCCCGTAATAAAGAGTTTCGGAAAATTCGAGAGTCACACAGCCGAAAGTTCAGCAGAAAAGAAACAATGCAAGATGTATTTAACGGTATGTTGATCACATCAGATCCCTTCTTGTCCAGCATGAGAACCAGCACCACTTCATCGTCCGAACGTGAAATGAAGTCAGCTGTTGCGGATCTCCTTCACTTCGAAGCGGAATCGGAAGATGATGAAGAATAAATATACATTTATAAATATTATTATTTAATATTCACAATCCTAAACATGGTTCGAAATTAAATACAAGAACATAATTAAGTGTTTTTTTTTCCTCAATAATAAAATTCGATCAGAAATTGCATTGCAATATTCAATACTATGTGTCTACTCATTATATTTTTGATTTCCTTTTGAATAAAACATCCGTCAGTAAAAAGATATCTTGATCTAAACCAGTGATGCCAAAATTTAGCTTTAATCCTCATGAACAACTTCGCAGAAGGTTTTGTTTTAAAAGCGGGCTTCACTCAAAAGATAGAGCTGATATAGATCAAAATAGAGTGATCTAGATGAAAAGGAGTGATGTCAAAAGATAGATATTATTCACCTGAATAACCTTGCAGTAAATTTTGCTTCTATAGAATGCTTCTATCAAAATCTAAAATTGATTTAGATAAAAAAGTTATCTAGATCAAAAACCAGTGATGCAAATTGTGACTTTACTCCGCATGCACAACTTCGCAGAAGGTTTTATTTTTATATCAGGCTTCCCTGAAAAAATAGAGCTGTTCTAGATAAAAAAATAGTGATCTAGATAAAAGAAATGATGCCAAGAGATAGATATGATTCACCTGAACAACCTTTTTGAATGTTTTGGTTCGATATAATGCTTCTATCAAGAGATAGAATTAATCTAGATAATAAAAAAAATATCTAGATCAAAACCAGTGATGGCAAAATGTAGCTTTAATCCACATTAACAACTTTGCAAAAGGTTTTGTTTTAACATCAGGCTCCACTCAAAAGATAGAGCTGATATAGATCAAAATAAAGTGATCTAGATAAAAATAAATGATGTAAAAAGATAGATATCGTTCACTGGAACAACTTTACTGCCATTTTTGCTGCGATATAATGCTTATATCAACATATATAATTGATCTAGATCAAAACCAGTGATGCCAAAATGTGACTTTACTCCACATGAACAACTTCGCGGAGGGTTTTATTTTTATAGCAGGCTTCCCTCAAAATATCGAGCTGATCTAGATCAAAAAATAGTGATCTAGATAAAAAAAATCATGCCAAAAGATAGATATGATTCACCTGAAGAACTTTGTCCAATACATCAAATCGCTATGACTTGAAATTTAGGAGTTAGGAGGTTTTGTCCGTAAAGTTGAATGATCTGCCCCAGTGTGTGTCGGTAGTATTTCCCCGTTTTTTGTTTTGTTATTGTGCTTCGCCCCCGTACCCGGAAGAAGAGTTACATCAGTGTGACACTCGGGCATAATTTATTAGTTTAGAGTGTTTTTCCGCTTTGTCGCGAGTGAATCGATGGTTATTAGCAGTTTTGAAGCTCGATATAGCGTCGCCTCATAGCGAGGATTTTCATTATAGGCAGAGTGTGGAGTGAAAAAAAAGAAGAAGACTAGTGCAATGTAGAGAACGGCCATTTGCTGGTCAGAAGCAGCAAACGAAAACAACGCGCATAGGCGGGTGAAAAGCTTGCACATAAATTTAGGTGCATTAAACACGAGGTGCATGAAATTAATTACAACATGAACAAGATAGTGTGATTGAGGAGGCGGACATGGGTGAGATCTATCTGATTATAACTATATAACAATAATCTTATGTTATAATATTACTAAATACGTGCCTGGTTTGGAAATTTAAAATTTCCAAATCTGGAAGTGTGTTGCAGTGCCCTTATCCAAATGATATCGGTAATGTTTACATGCGAGGCTTATTGTATGGGAAAGTAACCTCGGAATGGGCGTGACTCTCCAGATACTCTGAAATGGGTAGCTGGATCTGCAGTAGAGCTATCACTTTCGAGTGATAGATTGTTGTAAACAGATTTCTTCCATAATACCATTGCTGGCCGACGGGTGTTATATTGGACACACACACACACACGCGCGCACACACACACACACACACACACACACACACACACACACACACACACACACACACACACACACACACACACACACACACACACACACACACACACACACACACACACACACACACACACACACACACACACACACACACACACACACACACACACACACACACACACACACACACTGCATATAGCAGCTTACCGATGCTGAAAAAATAATCCGTCGAACAACTTCCGACCGGATTCGAATCGGTGACACCCGCGTACGAGTCGCGCACGATACCACCGTACCATCGTTGGTGACAATCAGTTGCAGTAAATTCGGAGTCCGTAGGAGTATGACCACGTGTCTAGAACGTGCCTAGAAGCAGCAGCAGCGAACCACCACCGATTCCCCAACGCAAGTAAACGGTGACAAATCGTGAGTAACATGCATGTTCATTCTTTTTCCCACGCGCATGGTGAATGTCTCCCCTAGCCGCGTTCTACCGCTTGAGTGGCTACCGTTTACTTCGGCGCTACCGTTCGTCCCGCTTATGCGTCGGTTATCGGCAACATCTATTGAACTCAGCCAAATGAACACCATTGTTGCACCGCATAAAGAATAGAGAAGCACACGAAGAAATTAGTACAAGTGAGATAGTGAGGGAGGGAAAGTATGATAGGCCTATATGAGTTTTGTCGATAAAGTAGTTGAATAGAGCACAAATATAGACGAGGATGAAAGTCGATAAATTGAAACTTTTATTTTTGTCGATGCGTTAAATAAATAAGTCTAGGGTATTTTTTCATTAGGGTGAATCTACCATTCTGAGACTCTCTTTGATTACTTTCTTTTGCATTCGTATTCCAACCACCTTTACGTTTTTCATTTTACTATTTGTAGAGTATGCTAGCCAGCACTGTTGTGTTTCGATCTGCATTAAAGAATCCCTCGAAAGTTTTATAATGGCACTGTAATGAATGAAAGATAGTGAACCCGGAGAAAATCTCTCAATGTTAGATTCGCCCTAATGAAAAAAAAAACCCGAGAAGTAACCAATACTAAAAGTGTTCCCACATGTGCTAATGGGAGGAGTCTAGAGAGGTGAATGTAGATTTTTTCACGTTTTCGGTCGGCTTTTTCAGACTTTGGTCATTTCCTGGGGAGGTTCGCACTGAATCCAATCAAAGGACAGATCTCTAATCGAACGGGAATCTGTTTGAGGTGTTTGGGAAAAGGTTTTCACGTGATGATAACAGCCGCGAATGAAATTTTCTCATCGCCTTGAATCGGTTTTACGGATAACGTTTTACCTACATTCCGTCTCCTTGGTCAACCAGCTTGTTTCCTGCCCATAGATTTGGGAAAAACCAGAACCCTCCCTTGAAGGGTCTCAATAAGGTCGGGCAACCCCAACATTGGTAGATGGTCTCCCTCGGGAGTGGCGCTTAAGCCATTTTGACTTGTCCACGGGAAACTCGCAAGGCTGACGGGTTACACATTTGTTAACCAAATCTTTTTCTACAGGGACGTCTAGAACGTTTATCGGTACTTCCGTAGTCTCAGAGACAGGGGCTTCAAATTGTGAGTTGACAACTTCGAAGGAGGGTGCAACCGATCTCTGGTCCTCACAAGTTTCTACCTCACGCCTCCACGAGTCATATGATCACAAAAGACTGCCAGCTGAAACATGGAGACGCTGGTTGGTGTAGCCTGGGCAATGTCGTCATTTTGACTATAGCAAAGTGAGGGGGTGCGACCTATAAATCATATCATATAATTTTCCATGGATTGCTATCTGTCAGTCTGTCTGTCTGTCTGTCTGAACCTGATAGGCTCGGAGACTACTGAGCCGATCGGCGTTAAAATTTGTATGCAGAGGTTTTTGGGGCCGGGAAAGGTTCTTATGATGGTTTGAAACCCCTCCCTTCTCTGGAAAGGGGGGCTCCCATACAAGTGAAGCACAAATTTCTGCATAACTCGAGAACAGATCAAGCAAAGGAACCCAAATTTAGCATGCGGAAGTTTTTGGAGGCAAGCAATGTTTCTATGGTATTCAGAGACCCCTCTCCTCTCTAGAAAGGGAGGCTCTCGTACAAATGAAACAGAAGTTTCTGCATATCTCAAGAACTAATCAAGCAAATGGAACCAAATTTGGCATGTGGGGTTTTCTAGAGGAGAAAAATGTTTCTATGGTGGTTTGAGACCCCTCCCCTCTCCTAGAAGGGGTGCTGTCAAACAAATGAAACTGTAATTTCTTCATAAGTCTAGATCTAATAAAGGAAATGGAACCAAATTTGGCATGCGGGGATTTTAAAGGCAATAAATGTTTCTACGATAGTTCGAGACCCCTCCTCTCTCTCTCGTAGGGGGGGGGGGGGGGGTGTGCTCCCATACATTGAAACAAAAGCTTCAACATAACTCGAGAGCTAATCAAGTAAATGGAGCCAAATTTGGCAGGTAGAGGTTTTTGAAGGCAAGAAATGTTTCTAAGGTAAATCGAGATCCCTCCGCCCTCTGTAAGAGGGGCAAAACAAACACAAAAAATACATAAAAAAAAAACACAAAAAAAAAACCAAAACAAAATTCCATAGTTATTGGTGGGGGGGAAAAATAATTATAGTTGTGCCCCCCCCCCCCCCCTCCGGGGGGGGGGGGGCATTAAAAAAAAAAACATAATTAACAATACACCAAAACACATTATCATAAAAACACAAAAATTTTGAGGATGTTGTTTTTGGAGAAAAGAATTATGTTATGGCGTACCCCCCCCCCCCCCCCATTGGGGGGGGGGCCCCCATACAAATAAAAAGCAAATTTCTGCATAACTCGAGAACCAAGCAAATAAATGAAACCACTTTTAGCATATGGGAGGGTAGATTTCTATATAGCATAGCATAGCATAGCATGTTCCGACCATACATAATCCTGGATTGGCTGTTGTAGAGACGATGGAAGCGCCAGAAGAGCTGCCTTGGGTATGACAGGCTCTTCATCCATCGATCTCTTTGCACAACACCTGGCCAGGTCCTTATGATCAGCAAGGGATGGGAGGGAAGTGTTGATTAGATGTCTACTTAAGAAGATGCTGAGAACTCATGCTACCTTCATAGACATCTGGAGTTGGAAGTTGGATGGGATTGTGCGGGAGGCTTTCCTTGGCGAGAAAGCTATGTATATTGATATGTATATAGGTCGTTGGGAGTGACGAAGCTAAGAGAGTTAATTCACTCCTTTGTTGTCCGCTTTTCTTGGCTGGAACACAGGCGTTTCCTACTTGTATCCAGGCTCCAAAGCCAAGAGTGTAGTGCCTTTTCTTGCGTGAGAGGTAGCCTGTCGGTTGGGGCATGAGCACTAACTCTTGTCCTAGCCTTTTATGGCTTATGGTTATAGCGCCATTACTCGCTTTCTGAAAAGAGAAGAAGGACACGCACACGCACAGGCACACACTCACGCACACACGTATGCACTCACGCACACCGAATATTCACACACATGGATTTTGTTTAACGTTGCTGATAGATCCATCAAAGCACCGGTTATGTCGTGCATAATGATTTGTTTGTAAAAACATAAAAGCTTCATCATCAGAAACAAAAAATCGGAAACAAAAAAAATCAGGATGGAAAACTCTTACCTCGAAGCTGGACCAAAACTCAAAACCAGCTGTAATAGGGTCTGCTGCTATTGCTGCTGCTGCTAATTCTGTCAAATTCTTATAATATTTGGCCTCATCACGTCACTAATCATTTCGTTTTCCGTAGTTACATTTCACGGGTTTGTTGGAAACGACTAAACGGAGTAGTGATTACAAATCCTGTTTCTCCACTACCAGCTTGAATAGTAGAGAACCGCACAATTCCAGCAGTGGTTCTTCATCACGAAAGTTGTATACACGGCTTGTCCTCTTCGTGACAAAAGCAGCTGCTTGCATAAATCGACGTTTAATTATGTTGCACTTTTATATGCACTTTTACAAAATTTTAAATAATTTAAAACATAATTTTACGCCGCAGAAAATATCCATTCGTCAGGTGTTCAGAGCAGTCGAACGATTTTTATGGCAATTTATTATTCTTTTTTTCTGCTGTGGTTATATTTCCCAACAACAATTAAATCACAATCTTTGCTTCCAGTTTGACAAAATCACACACGCGAGAAGCAAAAAGAACGAGAAACCTCCAGAATCAAGGCGCGAATCACCGCGCATTTAATCTTCACATCTGAAAACAGCAAATTCCTCCGAGGAGGGCGGTCACGCATTTCTGCACTTTATCGTTAATCCGAGGACCAACAGACACCCTATCACTTTACTCTCCCACTGTTGTCCACCGCAGCGACTCGCCCAATGCACTACGAAAGATGAAACTGTGGATTGGTTGCGCACTTAGCGCCTGTATGGGTCGATTGTTCCGAATCTCCAGTTAGCCAGACTTCTGCCTCCAGTTTGAAACTAACCTTTTACAGCACTTTAACGCCCGTGAGTGTAATTTCAACATTTAGTTCTAATTAGTAACGAAAAACGTTTTATCTCACTAATTTTCCATTAATTTTGTTCGCGCCAGAATATTTTGTTTTCGGATTCACTGATTATCGCAGTTTGTGCTTCCGGCTTTCTTCAAGTTGGCTAACAATACCGAAGATTAACAAAATTGGAGTAAAATTCGGGAATTTGACAGGAGAAAAAAATATTTGCTTCCATCTTCTAGCAAAGCACACTTCGTTTTCGTTTGTTTATAAATATAAATTTTTCTGTCTCTCTCTCTCCCACACACACACATACTCCACCCCCACCCACCACACGAAAATTAGTGTTTTGGCTTTATTTGTTCCGCCCCCCTCCCCGGCCCAACAACACTCCACACCACACAAACAAAAAAAACAAAACACCGGTAGGTTGAATAAGGTTTTTTTTGTTCTCACCCCCCCCCCTCCAGGGGTGGGGGGTTGCTCAAAAAAAAAAATTTTTATATATCAACCCCCCCCAACACAACCAGACCAAACTAGCGGGGGGTTTAGGCAATTGGTTGTTTGGCAAACCACCCCCCCCCCGCCCCCCACAAAACACAAACCCCCCCAAAACAAAACTACCAACATAACACAAACCAAACTTTCCCCCAAACAATATTTTTATAAAAATCCCCCCCTACCAAACAAAAAAAAAACCAACACAAAAAACCCACAAACCCCCAGTACATAAATTTTTCTTTCATTTATTCACAGCCCCCGCCCCGCCCGCCCCCCCATATAAAATTCCCCCTCTCTCCCATCAAATTCCTTTATCCCAGACCGGCCAACAGACATGACAAAGGCTCAATTTGTATTTTTCAGCATTTCAGCATAACATTTACTTAAATTTGCAATTCTGAACATTAACTTCTATATTCATAAAAGACTGGCATGCGCTTGCAAGCAGTATAGGATTATATTTTAATATTGTGTTTAGTGGTATTATGATTAGATAAGCCATTTATTTCCGAAACCATCACTCTTCGATCGCTCCAATTGCTATCTTTGAAATGTAACTAGAACAGTATAAAGACATGTTTTAACAACAGAGTTCCAAGGGGGTCCCCTTGCCATTTTGGTAAAAAAATCAACTTGCCATGTTTCATATCCTAGCCTGCGTTCCCCCGAGTCAAACGCTACCCCTCGCACCTCTATCCGATACACCTATCGCCAGTTAGAGCTCTTAGAAGGTGGTCGGAGAGGCTGCACACCGTCAGCAGCGCTGACTAACTCTCGCTCTGTCGCTCGCTCCCGCTCCCGCTTGTACTAACAGCCACGGCATAAGCCCCCTCAATGTAGCAAAGCAGCTAAACGTGCACTACGGTCTGCTGCTCCACCCCAGTCGGCGCGACGAAATAGCTCAGTAGGGACGTAACTGAGTATTGTAGAGGACGTTTAGGGCTTTTACACTCGAAGTTAGAATTGACCTATGGACACAGTATCCCCCTTATAAGTACTTTTTTGGACAAAAGTTGCCCCGTTGGTCTAGACGGCCGGACTAGCACAATAAGGTAAAGCTCGCTAACGTTCACTACACCTACGGCACATGGCTGAATACCCACGTGTTCGAACCTAAGCGTAGTGTACGTTCATGGAGTCCGCACGGCATAAGCCCCCTCAAGCGTGGCAGTGCAGCTAAGCGTGCACTGCGCTCTGCTGCTCCACCCCAGTCGGCGCGGCGAAGCAGCCGGTAGGTACATTGCATGCCGGTAGGTACGACCGCTGAGAGGCGCGATTTGCCCGGAGGGCCGAAACTCAGCTCATGGATCTGACCATAGCTCCGGCCCAGGTTACCCGATCGGTTGCGGTTGCCACCAATAGGACGGGGAGAATCAGGGCTACAAAGTAATTTCTCCGATTTTTGATCTGGGTCCTGTAGGTCGAGCTATAGGTCGGCAAGTGTACCTACCGTATATGAAGGGGCGCCAAAAATCTGCCACCACCCGCGCACCACCGAGCAGGTTCAAAAAATTGATTTGCCTGCAACTATTTGAAGTGTCCGCCTCGGCTTAGTTTTCGACCCTCAATGCCTCCTTCAACAGCCTGTAGCTCGGTGGCGGTGACGAACTTTAAAAATCTAAGAAATAACTTTCTAGGTCTGAACCCCAGCTACCCACTGGTGGCAACAGCTCGCCGATCCGACACTCCTGGGCTGAGCACGGTGAGCTGATGTTGCAAAAGACTAAATCCGATCAAGTATTCCGGAATTGCGCGGGCGTAATTGAGGGGTCGGTACATGCTTATCATGAATTACTCGAGATTTTCAGCAAATTTGGACCAGAGCTAAGAGCACTAAGGGCATCTTTAACGGTGGTCCAAATCGTGGATGGGATTAATTATTTTAGACCAAACGTAAAAACTTCGCTGCACCGGTGTTGTAAATTTGGTTTTATACCGGATCTATTTTGCATCATTTTAAGTCGGGTATATGTTTTGATCTATTCTTGCAGCAATTTGGAGCAAGGAAAATTCCCATCCAAAACACTACATGCTGCTTGGTAAAATTTCAGGTTTTGAGCCGAATAGTGGCCGTGTTTGGTGCGGGTGCTGTTCGCCTCGGATGCTGATAATAACCTCAAGTTGCTTCTCGTTTCACTCCTGAATAACGAATGGTTCTCTTAGTTTTGAACAGCCACTGCATTTTCCGGAAAACGCTGACTAGTTCGGAATGAGGAACCCCCCCGAGTTGTGACTGTTGTGGATTTTACGACTAATTTGGTCGCAAATTCCGATTCTGAATGGTATTTCGATTGCTCGCACATGGAAACTAATGAAATCTTCGAAGTGAACAAACGGTCTATTGATGGATTGGTCACTATAAGCATTCGAGAATAGCTCATACAGATAAATTTTAGAGAAACTTGTTGTATAGACATTTTCGGCAGGTTTACTGGGGATCTTCTGGAGGAGAGGATAAATTTTACTATGGCAGTTTTGACAAGCTGTCTGGGGGAAAGATTCAAAAATCTTTGATTTTTCCAGAAATCGTTCTTAAATATTTTATTATTCAATTGCATATTCTACAGCTTTTTTACCATCATATGCACTTCTTGGTCGTAACGTGATGTGCTCAGAGCTTATAAAGGGCGAACACGAAATTATTGCGACACCGAAAATGTCATGCCAATTTTCTTATAATGTTTAGAATCAAACCAAAATTTTAGGGTAGTTTTATACATATATTTACTTCAAAAATCAAAAGAAAAGTTAATCGATGGAGCCTTGAGTGTAAAATTGAACGCATTTTCGCTTGATGCCCTCCATCAAAGTCTTTACAGTGTCATCCGGTACCAGTTTCTCAGTTTTTTTTTCCATTTTCTTAACATGTCCTTCTCGTCTTTGACTGTCTTCTTGCTCTTCCGAAGTTCCCGCTTCATCATTGCCCAGTACTGCTCCACCGGGCGCAGCTCCGGACAGTTTGGCGGATTCATGTCCTTTGGAACAAAATGGACAGAATTGGCCTCATACCACTCCAGGACACTTTTAGAATAGTGGCATGATGCCAAATCTGGCCAAAATAGCGGAGCTTTGTCGTGCTGCTGCAAGAACGGCAAAAGGCGCTTCTCGAGGCACTCAGATTTGTAGATCTCGCCATTTACTGTGCCCTTTGTCACGAAAGGCTCACTCCTCAGTCCGCAAAAGCAGATGGCCTGCCAAATGAGATATTTGGAGGCGAACTTCGACATTTTCTTCTTCTTAAATTTGTCGTCCACATAGAACTTGCTCTTGCCGGTGAAAAACTCCAACCCCGGAATTTTCTTAAAATCGGCTTTTATATACGTTTCGTCGTCCATCACACAGCAGCCATATTTTGTCAGCATCGACTCGTAGAGCTTCCATGCCCGAGTTTTAGCCGTCGATTGTTGCCGCCTATCGCGGTTTGGGAAGTTCTGTACCTTGTATGTATGTTGTCCAGCTCTCTTCTTTGCATTCTGGACGTAGCTCTGCGACATGCCGATCTTTTTAGCCAAATCACGGCTTGAGACGTTGGGATTTGCTTTAATCATCCGCTTCACCTTTCCCTCCGTCTTTTTGTTCTCCGGTCCCGGTTTTCTTCCAGCTCCTTTGCCGTGGTCCAACATCAACCGCTCCTGGAACCGCTTCAACACTCTGGAGACGGTTGAATGGTGAATGTTCAATATGTTTTCCAACTGCCGGTGCGACAGGTCAGGAAATTCCAGGTGTTTGGAAAGAATTTGTTCTCTCGACTCGCGTTGGTTCACCTCCATTTTCGTTGAATCGAAAAACACGACTTCGAGTTTGACAGCATGTAAACAATACACATCAATGAGAAAGTGTGCAAAATTTGGTTGATTTTTACCCAATGGTAAAAAAGTTATGCCCTGTTGAATGTGTCGCAATAATTTCGTGTTCGCCCTTTATTAGCTTCAAGAAACTGAACGAACTCTTTAAAAATTATTTTCTGAATTACCATGAACTTCAGAGCTGAATTACTATGAACTTGACAGAAGTTGATTAAGCTTCTCGGAAGTTGAATAAACTTTTTGGATGTTTCAAGATAAGCATTGTGAGGTGTATACAGAAGTTAGTATTGTCAGCATCGTTAGCCTCACATGCAGCAGTTGCTTAATGAAGTTGGGAGCACTTCACAACGGAAGTCAGTTAGCTCTGTCACCAGTTACCGTTCATGTTGCTCCCATTGCGTGGCAGAACTTAGGAGAGGTAAGTCGCAGTAGGATCATGTCCATGTGCCAAAT
Source organism: Aedes koreicus (assembly GCA_024533555.2). Classification (NCBI taxonomy): domain Eukaryota; kingdom Metazoa; phylum Arthropoda; class Insecta; order Diptera; family Culicidae; genus Aedes; species Aedes koreicus. Next base: position 164,885 of record JAHHFK020002405.1, on the reverse strand, counting down.
GATTCCTCTGCATTAGTTATGGATGGCTTCTGAATCCCTCAATCATTGCACCTGTAAAAGAATGGATATTTGCAAGCATGTAGTTTGCTAGCTCTTTTTTCAGAAGAGAAGTGGTGGAACTTCAGAGAAGTCCATTGAATTGCCGAAAAATTCTCAACGTGTCTGGAAACTTGTTTGAACTTCCAAAAAGTTTGCTGATATCCATGGAATAGAAACAACTTTTTGGAAATAACCGGAACTTTAAGAAACAGATTTAACTTCTCAGAACTTTTTTGGACTTCTAGTTGGTACATCTTTCATGATAAAAAGCAGAATATCACAAATATTTGAATAATTTACGAGAAATTGACGAAAAATTGGGAAGTTGGTCGATTTGCAAGTTTTTCAATAAGTTGGTGTTGATGTAGTTGGTGTAGTTGATTTTTTGATTCTCGTTTTGGTTTGGTACGAAAAATAATCGAGTAGTAAGAAGTTTAAGTTATTCTTAAAACTTAAGTACCCTGGGCTTCTGAGATGTTCCCTGAACTATTGGATAGTTTCTCGAGCTTCTGGAAAGATTCCTGAACTTCTAAGAAGCTCCCTTAACTTATGGAAAATTCCTAGGAATGTTTCCTAAAATTTTGAGAATGCTCTAAAAATCTTAAGAAAGTTTTCTGAATTCCTGGGATGTTTTCTACATTATGAATTATGAAGACACCAGATGTCTTTAAGGACGTGATCTTCTCCGTTTTGACTGTATTCTATCCGCTGCCAAATTACAAATCAGCATTATCTAATATCGTTTAAATTAAATGCATGCATTTACACACTCGCCGTCAGCTAAACGGAAGAGCTAATATTCCTCGTCATCTGCTAACAACGCACTACTGGCAGTAAAAAATATTTGGTAAAACCAATCCATGGCAAAAAGTTTGTGAAAAATCTACGATCTTTGAAAAAAAACTTCTGATCTCTGATGTTGAATAATTGACAGGATCACAGGTGTTGGTGGGTTTAATAACAAAAATTTCAACACCGGTGCGGGGAAGGCAAAGTTGGTCTATTTGAGCTGGTTCTATTCAAGTTTTCCTGATGCCAATCAAGTATAAAGTTGTTCCAAAAATAGATCACCGCTGAAGATGCCCTAAGAAGTCTGAACAAACCGTTATTGCTGGAGTAAGGCGTAAAGTTCGAGATTTTCATATCAATGCAGATATAACGATGTTTTGATCGTGTGAATTTGTAAACCATAACTCAAGTATATGCAAGAAATAGTTACAATATAAATAAAATGCTGCATGTGTCCAGATTATCGCGGATACAGACCCTGCCACCTATAGTAATTTTGCGAGGTGTCAGTTACACTTGCTTGAAGTTGATCAAATTATACCAATTTGTGCGTCAATTTCAATCAAGCAAACGTTGACAAGATTACAGTACCGCGGCAGTGTTTTTGTTTGGATGCACCACCTTCCCAGAACTTCAACATTAGATGTCACTCACATTTCCTTATCACTCTGAGATGGCCTTGCGTGACTCACAGACGACACCGATCGTCGTGGTGCCAACTGGTTTCCCAGCGAGAGAGGGAGAGGATGCAACCTTGTAATCGTTTTCCAGATTTCCTGACATGTTCCTTGTGCCTTTCCTTTGTTTCCAGTGTGCACCTGACTAGAGTACCTCTCCGAACCGGCGCGGCGTTGAGAAAGTCATTCCCCATCGAAGCAAGAAGGCACTTGTTTGCTTTAGTGCTCGGACAGAAGTCAGCGCCTGCTTTATGCGAGTGGGTACATATAGATTCTGATCTCAGAGCAGAGCTCACGCCGTCTGCCTTTACCGGTCTTAGAAGCTATGCGAAGAAGAAAGAGCAAAGGAAAAGTACTACATATGTTGGTGCACACATTCCTTACGTTGCCATTATCATCATCCATCCATCCCTCGTCAGTGAGAATGGGGAAGATGATGAACATAGAAGCGTAATAGCTTCGCTACATATTACGGTTGAGGGGTTGAACTCCGGCATACGACTGAGATTAAGTAACCGATCTTTTATGAACTGGAACATTTCTCCAAGAAGCAAATGTTGAACCTCAGACGGTAGTTCCGAGCGTTTGATGATGCTGACGCTTCCTCGCATACAGGATCGTGCAAATGATGGTTCTGGAAATTGTTGGTTGACCGCTCTCGGCGATGACCGTAATGACTATGATCGCTCTCTTTCTGCACCTTTTTCCTGGCCTGGCCAAGATCGACGCTGGCGGTCCGCTTTGTTAGAGAAGAATTTCATTCGTGAATTCACTTTCGCAGTCGAAGGGAGTGCTTTCGTTTTATTCGAGTCGATTGATAAGCGTGATTAGTTTCGGGAGTATTGAGCGAGTGAGCGAGGCGAGTTTGGACAAAGAAAGAAATTATGGCACTGATGAGGCGGTCATGGCTCGTTACGGTTTCCATGGCGGCATTGCTGCTAGGAGGATTTTCTTCGCTCGCCAAAGGATTCCCTCGTAAGTTATGAACGTGTAATTGATCGATCGTGATCATCAATAATCACGGTACTAAACCAGCCACTGGATGTGAGCGAGTGAAATCTCGATTTGCGTTCCGGAAAAGGAGATCTGTTCCGCGTTTCCAAGAACAGAACGGGTTTACAAAAATAGACTCAAGAGAAGAATAAGAAACTGTGCGTCATTTTGTACTCGCTCCGAGAGATAAGAAAACCATGAGATGGGATCGCCCCGGCAATTACTCTCGACTTATGAACTGCGGTCGGATTGTGCAAGTGTTCGAGTATGTGTGTTCATGTACGGTGGACTGGAGGAAGCATCGGAACAAGTTATTCACACTCGACATTGGCCTTGAAACATTATTCACCCGTACGTACGCGTTTGAAATAAAAATATACACTCTTGGGCTCGGTAGTTCGCGACCGCAATTTTCTTCAGCGGTAGTCCGCAGGTGGATGTCATTCAAACAAGGGTCAAATTTCGCTGTTTTCGGGCTGGTTTACAAATCGTCGAGCTGTAATTTGTTGGCAGTTATAGTCATATTTTTACAACAAAATTGTCGATTTGGGTACCGCCAAAAGAACATTTATTTACGGCTGACTCCTGCGGTGCGTCGAGTAGTTATGTGCATCACAATATCGGTGACGCCTCCCTCGTGTCTCCGTGCTCCGGTGTGACCCCACGTAATAGTAGCTATGTTTAGCGTGACGTGTGGATCACCTTGTTATAGCTGTCGAGCAACATTTGTTTACTATTCTACGGGTAGTTGGTTGATGATTACACCTAGGCATAAAAAGCTCGAAACGGAAAGAAATGCGAGTCTCGCGTGTTGCAAAAGTTGAATGATCTCGCTCTTCAGCCATTCGAAGGTGGTAAAGGGCGGTGGAGAGGTGTTCCGGACAAGAACTGGAAGAGTGAGTCAGTTAGGCGGTATGCTGCGAGAGAAAGAAGAAATAATGATGATGATGATTATGACGATGATGATTGGCAGGATATGCGCTTCACGCGAATGCATCAATGGACAGAAAGAGATCGTGCGATGTCGATGAATGGTCAAGTGTTTTTGAGATTGAGATCGAATATTAACAGGTGCCCGGAGGTATTTCAAGGATGGGCAGTTTTTGTGGGACATTTTGATCAGTTTTCATCTTCGATTGGATTTCCCCGCATAGGAGATTTATATAGATCAGGCTGGACGTGTTGCATGCTTTTACGGATTTGAACCCCTTCTTTCAAACATTCAACACTGAAGAGTGCGATCTACCGGTTCTAAACTTCGTTTATATTCCCCCCCCCTTTTTTTTTTTTTTTTTTTCTTCACACCACATTTCCCACCACCCTACCCCAACAAAAAACACACAAAACAAAAAAAAAAAAAAAAAACACCACCCCACAAAAACACCCTAAAAAAACCACTAAATAACCACCAACACGCCCAAAAAACAACCAACCGGAAACCAAAAAATTTAACCCCCCCCCCCAACCTTCCCGGCCCCACCCCCGGGCTGGGTCACGTTGTCCCAAACCAGCCCCCGCCCAACCGTAACAAAGCCCGTACCTGTGATCAAAAAGTTCCGGTAATTTTCAATTTAAAAAGGCCGCCTTTATTTTTTCGGTAAAATCTTTTTAGTGTAAGATGGCAACACTAGTTCTGATATTCTGTCAAAGTGTGAGAGCAAATTATCCATTAGTTTTGTTTTGACAACTGCTTTTGTTAGTCGAAAAATAGACGCTCGGCGATTTTTACCATGGATAAAAAATTGGAACAACGCGTTTGTGTGAAATTTTGTGTTGCAAACGGATTTTCTGCAGCGGAAACGCTCAGAATGTTGCAAAAAGCCTTTGGTGAGGACTCTATGGCACAAAATCGTACATTTGTTTGGCACAAAGACTTTAAAGAAGGCCGTGAAAGCGTGAGTGACATGCCGCGTTCTGGACGACCATCGACCTCAACTACCGATGAAAACATCGCTTCCGTGAAGAATTTAGTTATGGAAAACCGCTCAATTAGCATTCAGGAGATAGCTGCACTCCTTGATATCTCATTTGGATCGACCGAACACATTTTGACGGAAATTCTGGGCATGAAACGCATTGAAGCACGACTTGTTCCAAAAGAGCTGAATTTTTTGCAAAAACAGCATCGAGTTGAGGTCGCTAAACAGATGATTGCGAACGCAGATAGCGATCCCACATTCATGGAACGCATCATAACTGGTGATGAAACGTGGGTATATGAATTTGATATGCTCACAAGTCAACAATCGTCCGAATGGCGCGCCGAAGATGAGCCGAAACCAAAAAAATCACGACAAAGTCGCTCCAAAATTAAAGTTTTACTGACCGTTTTCTTTGATTTTCGCGGTGTTGTCCATTCTGAATTCCTTCCAGAAGGTCGAACGGTTAACAAAGAGTATTATTTACAAGTTATGAGACGTTTGCGTGAGGCAATTCGAAAGAAGAGGCCAGAATTGTGGCGCAATAATTCGTGGATTTTACACCACGATAACGCTCCATCACACACCGCGCTCACTATTTGTGAATTTTTGGCCAAGAACTCCACCAATACCATCAAACAAGCACCATATTCACCAGACCTTGCCCCGTGCGACTTCTTTCTCTTCCCAAAACTGAAAATTCCGCTCAGAGGTAGGCGTTTTGAATCGATTGATGCGATAAAAAAGAATTCGCTGGAAGAACTGAAAGCCATACATTCATCGGCCTATAAAAAATGTATGGATGATTGGATAAAGCGCTGGCATATGTGTGTTGCCTCTAATGGCGAGTACTTTGAAGGCGATAATAAAGATATCAATTAAAAATTGAAATAAATGCGTTTTTTTTTTCAAATTACCGGAACTTTTTGAACACAAGGTACCCCCCTCCCTTCAATCGCAGCGGCGTTCCTTCGTTCTCAACGGGACCCCCCCCCCGTTCCCGCCCCCCCCCCACCCCGCTGTCCCCCCCCCTCCCCCCCTTTTTAGGCCCCCCCCCAAACCCCATATACCCCCCAAAACAACCCACCAATCGGCCCATCCCCGGTTTTCCCCCCGAGAAGCCCCCGAACTCTTGAAAATGTGCAAAATATAGTCATAAAATGAGTTTATCAGATTTACCGTGCAAGGTGTACTTGGCAGGGGGTCAACGTCGCTATCAACCACTACCCAGTGACTGAGTAGATTGCACTCATTTTTGCGAGCAGTATGGAGTTGTTAAAAAATTAGTAAACTGGTTTTTCTCAGATGAGTGGAATCTACCCAGATTTGGGTAAATGATTATGATAGAAATCTTTATAAAGTTCAAAATTGCGCACAACTGCTAATAAGTTTTTTTTTGCGCAGTGACTTAAAGTGAAATCATAAATAAATATATAAAATGTAGCAGCTACGGAGATGCCTCGACGGCGAAAGGTATCAGTGGCTTGTTGGTAAATTTCATGTTTTTTTTCTCAATATTTCACGTCAGTATATATGTTTAATATTTCAGGCATTGCGTGCCGTATTTTGGGCTGCCAGAAATATGAAATTGACAACGAACAAACAAATTTATGAGCATAATATATAAACGACTCTTCTTTACCCTTTTTTTTCCCAAAAATAAACAATTCTAAAATTATAAAAGAAGCACAAACACAAAAAATTTCTATTCCATTTTTTTTTCTTTCTTCTTTTTTTTTTAAAAAAATTCAATTTTTTCCTTTTTTTTATTTCTTCCTTCAAAAAAAAATAAAAATTCCCCCCCCCCCCCCTCCCTTTTCCCAAAAAAACCAAACCCCCCCTTTACAAACAAAATTCATAACTTTCCCCATTTTCCCATAAGTTTGTTTACTCAAATCTGACCCATTTCTGGGAAACATCGCAGCAAGCGCTGCCCGCGGACGGTTGTGTTTTGCGTAAGCTGTCACGTTCTTTTTTTCTGTTCCTTATAAATTGGTGTGAATTTGAAAGTGTAATAATTTCATAGAATGTCCGATTACCCGTTGTTTTGCATGTTGGTAAAATGTAGTTCATGAAGAAATGAAGAATTGTGCTAGTGTTTCCGCACCGAAATGTGGTACCGATATGGCTAGGAGCACATTTTCAGCAAAACGGGAAAAGTATCATTTCTGGCATGGAAGTCAAAATGGTGGTGCTGGCGGACTTTGTATGGTCAGATTCCAGCACAATTCCGAATCGGGATGAGGAAGCGTCATCAAGATAAGTAAACGTCCATTAAATGTTTTACATTATGTTTCAATTTTCTTGCCCATAGCTCCATGTAAATTTTTCCATCGTTGCCATAGAGACGCATTGTTTTGTATTCTCGCTTCGCGGAATATCTCAAAATCTAATCATTTTTGCAAAAAAGCTTTATTGACCCATCTGCTGTTTAGCTTTCCGCTCAATCGTCTTGCTTTATTCAAAAAATTGGGTGAATATTTCCGTTTCCCTTTTCTCACAAACTTGTTTCCTTTTTGCTTACACTGCTTTGGTGACATTGGTGATGAGGAGTGACTCTTAGCCGGAAGACTCTTCACGCCAGCCGGGTTTCTTATCCGTATGTAAGAGACACACCTGGCAGGAGTTTCATGTATCCAGGTGGCTCTACAAGCATGAAGAAGTTTTCTCTGTGCACCGTGATATATCCAATATGTGCCTTTTTTTGAGTTGTAATGAAATAGTCAGCTAGACTAGGTAACTTTTTCACCTAACACACAAAAACGCCTCGACCCGTGCCCGGTACGGTCTAATGAGAACCCGACATAAATTGACAACGTCAATGACAAATCCTCTTATGTTGTGCGCAAAAAAAGTTGGACTTTGACTATTGGCTGCAGTGAGAAATTCTTTGAGGAAAACTACCTATCTTATGTTTATACTCAACACCAGGTGGCGAGCATCATTTGTTCATATGGAGCTAGTTGTGAACTATTTTGTCTCTTAATATTCCATTTGATTTCTATTGTATGTCCTACCTTTGCTCCTTTGCTTTGAATAACGTAAAAGTATCAATCAAATTAACACTATGGAATTATGAATCACCCGTCTAAGGATTGTGTTCCTTGAAATTATATTATATATTTTCCAATTTTCCTTAAACTAATTAGCTCAGCGTGCTCTCTAGAATTATGGCTGCTTACAAAAACTATGTCACAGGAGGAAAGAGCAACCGGAGAAAAATAAGAGTCTCATTTCAGCAATAATTTTTATTTCTTTTATTTTCAGCATTGCATAATGAATATTCACATATTTTATTCGTATTATAAACAACATAAAATTTGAACATTTGGGAAGCCACGATATTAGCGTGGAATGACCGAAGTCTAAGTATAAATTAGATTGACAAAATAATATATTCCTAGTCATTAAATTTTTACTGTATATAACAAATGCGATCCTACCATTATAAGCTATATGTTGTTCAAAATTCATGTATTTGCAGGTTTCTGTTATGTTCAATTTCAGGTAACTGGGGTCATACAAATATGTAAAGTTTCTATTATATTCGACTTGATATGACTTGGAGCGTGTAGTACGATGTGTCCGCGCATCCTTCCTGCCCTGTAGAGTCTCAGAATGCCTTCTGGTTCAGGCCTATTTGTTTGAATCCAGGTCATTTTACAGAATCATCTTTTGCGGTTAATGCAACGCAGTAGGCCTGGCCGCTTTGACGCTTGTATCATGTCTTTGATATGCTGCAAGCATCAATATTGACAAAAAAAAAATTGGGCGTCATCTAACCCAATTATTTCCAGGATGCTTTCTCGTACTGGCTGCGTTTGTATTAGATTAGATTAGTCGTTAAAAAAACATTATGAAAATTATTTTTAATGAGTATAGACCGAAATTACGACCGTATCCCTCGAGAATTTCACTCTTAAAAAAAAAAGTATTTCAATATTGTTGTGGTGTATAGTAATGAACGTCTAATTATCTAAGCAAGCGTTTAACCAGTTGAATTTTATTTGCTGCTCAATTATTTAATGAGTTGCAAACTAATAAAGGGTGTTCCGATCAAAATTTGGTCAAACAGTAATATGTGTGAGTCGATCAAAGTTTTTATTAATAAGTCAAATTCTTTTTCTTTTTCAAGTTCAGTTAATACAGAATACAGGAGAAATATTCAGCTAAGCTTCCATTTTACCTAATGCGAATTGCCGGGTCTTTCGTTTAACACCTGCCATAAGATTTTATACAGTCTCCTTGTCCACTTTATTCGCCGCAGAACGCCAGTTTGCCTTGAACTGTTTCTCGCTCACAACAGCTTTTTGAGTCTTCTTAAGGTTCCGCTTGACGATGGCCCAATATTGTTCAGTTGGGCGGAGCTCTGGCGTGTTGGGAGGGTTCTTGTCCTTGGGCACCACTTGAACGTTGTTGGCAGTATATCACTCCATGGCCTTTTTTCCGTAATGGCAAGATGCCAAACCGGCCAAAATAGAACGGAACAATTATGTTGCTTCAGAAGAGGCAGTAGACGTTTTTGTAGGCACTCGCTCAGATAAATCTCCTGGTTGACGGTTCCGGTCGCAATGTAAACGTTGCTCTTCAAGTCACAGGTACAGATGGCCTGCCACACCAGATATTTCTTCGCAAACTTTGACAGTTTAATGTGCTTGAAAATATCTGCCACCTTTCCCCGTCCGGTTGCCGTATTAAATTCCTGTCCAGGAAGCTGTTTAAAGTCTGCCTTGACGTAAGTTTCATCGTCCTGTACCATGCAATCATACTTCGTCAGCATCGTCGTGTACAACTTTCACGGTCGTGCTTTGGCCGACGTGTTTTATTTATCGTCGCGATTTGGAGTCACCACTTTCTTGTAAGTCGACAGTCCAGCTCGTTTTTGACGTAGGACTACGTCTGTGTTTTCAATACTGGGGTACAAGTTCGAAAATCTGGAGCGTCACGAAAAATATATAGGTTTTGAACGTTAATAACTAAGTCATTCCACGATTGATTTTCAAAATGTTTGAATCAATCGATCGGAACATCTTCTACGCTTCGATTTAAATATTTCAAGCTATTGATTTTTAACCTGCAACTAATAAAATTAACGCAAATATGAAATGATGTCTTATAATATCGATTTTTCATAGTAAATTTACCAAATGCACAGTACTTTCCGCGTACAGACTTCATATTTAAGTAAGAAACGTCTCCTAAGCAGCCATGAATGTTATATAAGGGGTACACCTTCGCATTTTGATTTAGTTTTCCGGCGGTCGTAGAGCTGTGCAGAGTAGGATCTACAGTTGGACGAGCAGTCGCTGCCCAGAAAGGCGTTGGTGCATTTGGCTGTTGTTGCTGATGCTCCCGTCAACCTCGCTGTGAGAAACATGGCTGCTGTTCCTACAAGTTGGCGGGGAAAAGCCGCCCGTGACAACGAGACAAGAATCAATCATCCCGCGAGATGAACCAAGAGAGAAAGCCCAAGTTCAATCGCAAACTGTTTCTCCCCCGTCAACTAAATCCATCCTTTTCAGGACGACCAAATTAGTTTGCCAACTGAAGAGTTCCTTTTTTATGTTTTTCTAGATTCAACAAATGCTGCACTAGCTCGTTTTCGTGCGCTTCCGTGAAAACTGTGCAGTATCGCCCCAACTGGTTGACTTCCTCGCCTTTGCTCAAACGCCGCCGTAATGTTTGGCGGGGAATGCTTTGATCGGATGCAGCTCTTTTAACGGAAATTCCTTCCGAGTTGACTGCCCAAGTAACCACAAGCATTATATTATTGCACTTATTCAACCCAATATCAACATCGGTAATGCGGGATCGCATCAATTCAACAGTTGTCAAGTAATGAAGCGTTAGATTAGCTTAAGAATGTAGTGATGCCTTAGCAATGCAATAATGTTACTTTAGCAATGTCTTATGGCATTACAAAATATATAGCATTAGTTCGATCTTAGTGGATTAGATCTGATCCAACTTCAATGATGCACTAGACGTAATACATATGCCCTATATATGCATGCTATTACAGCCTCGTGGTTCTTGGGTGCTTCGATCGCAGATTTGCTGTGGTCCATCTTTTTCGACCCGAAATGCGTTTGTAATTTCGAACCATTGTAGAGGATTTTTCGAACGCAGTTTTGTTTTGAAAAAAAAATCATTTTGACAGACTTTAGAGGTTATTATACAGTATTGCAGTGAGGCGATCTTTCCCCGTAAAATGGTGCTCGTTTCACCCCACAAGAAATATATTTTTTAAATCATTCCAGTGATTTGTTCAATAGTAAAATTGATATCTACCAATTAGACACGCGTTGCTTAATCGTGATTGATCATGTTGGTGAGTTAAAAAGTTGAAATAATATCTAGTATCATGCCACAATGCTTATTTCATTACGGTGAATTCTTATAACAAAGGGTGTACCGTTTGTCGGTGATTAAATTTTCATCAAATTCTTAATAAGCAGTGGATATTTCCCACTCATTCTTGGAATGATGCATGTTTGTATCATTAGTGACAGGTACCATATGTTATTTTCTAGTAAACTACTACTTTTGATGCGAACGGGAAGGGTGCTTATCTTGCCCCGGGTGGCGATCTTGCCCCGTCCTACCCTAAATCGAAGGTTGTGGATAGCTGCATATTTTTGGCATCAGTATAATTGGAACCCATAGCTATAACGTAGAATAAGAAGAAGAGAAAAGTTTCATCATCTGGTCCTTGTGTTTTGGTTCAGACCTAGAATTTTTGCACTTACGAATCCATGAAAAGCCAATACCTCATTATTTAAGAAGACGAAAAATACTATAAGTAAACATTAGTAGTAATTTGTGGTGTGATAGAATGTAATAAATTTCTTTTTATTCTTTATTAACGTTACTGTCAGCCGTCTGGGCTGGTTAGTCACCGAGAATATTTACACATCATTAGCATGACTAATTTTCTGACAAACATCTGCTCTTAATTAGAATGTCACCCGATGAGCATATTCCAGGAAAAAAGGACTCCGACGAAAAGCGAATGATAGAGTTGCAGGTTATAGTTTTCTTAGGTTCAGTTTTCGGAACGTGCTAAACTGTAAAAACATTATCAGAACACTAAAGGGTGAGCCGATAATTATTGCGACACATTAAATTGATTGGTAAATCGGCTATAGTCGTCGAAATGAAACCATGTTTTAACATTAGTTCTGTATATTAATTATTTCAGATTACATACGTCGGCTAAATTTTAGGATGAGTTTGAGCAAAATGATCGACATTTGTGAGTTTTGTGAGTTACGCCCTCAATCAGAGCCTGTACAGCCGTTTCCTGTTTTTCTCAGATTTTTGCCATCCGAAGAAGCCCCCCGGGCAAAATCAGGAGAGTACGATGGAAGCAGTTCGTAGCCCAAGTTGTTTCAAACTCGTTAAACCACATTTTGATCGTCGAAGTCATCGTTCACCGCATCCAAGCGGTCTTTGATTTCGCTGCGCGATTTCCGTTCCAAGAACAAGAATCAATCACCGACCGATATTGCTTTTTTTTTCATTTTTTCTAAAATCAGCGGACATGCCCGTCTACGAGAATGTACGACACGACAGTATATTTTTCTTGCGATAGATGACGCCACCGGGCGGTGAGGCAAAGTACTGATCGGACCGCCCTAGTATGTATCGTTTGATAAAAAAAAGAAGAAAAAAATGCACATAGGGCACTTCCGGACATGTCCATTCAATGAACAAGGCAAGTTTTATCGAGGTTTTGCTGTGGTCTGCAAATCTAATTTGTGATCTATAGAGCCCCCATAAAACCACAACAATTATTTGTGCTTGGTTTTTGACCAGAAACTTTAGTTTGGCACAAACAAACAAAAGCGATAACGGAACATTCAATTCACAATTTTTCATTTATTTCCTCGAAGCAGTTTTGAGTTTTTTTTTCTTCAGAAAAATAATATATGAGAAGAATAAGAGTAGGTTTGATGTTTCTTTTAAATTTGATTATTCTGTGCTTTTCATTGAAGTTGGCATTCATATAGGGATAGCATATGTATAACTGAACGTTATGTCAGCATTTCACAAAGTTTTGTTGCTTCACAGCAAAGCAAACAATGCGAACATGTCTGTAGGCAAACATGAACTTGATGGAAAGTTTTCGCATTTGTCTTGGCCTCGGAACCTTTTAAAATGGGCTGCATGTTTCAACATTTATTCAGATCTAAGTTCGATATCTTTCCTTGCTGAGAAGAGCTTATCACCTTCAATGGTGGTTTTAAACGTTGCACATTGTTGCTCATAGTCATCTGAGTAAAGGATAATAACGACGCGGTCCCCACATTCTGACACAATTTAAGACGTTCTTTTTAAAAACGTAAGTAAATTTATCCTAGTTATTCCCAGTTCGTTATACTGAGCACCTTATCAATTTTTGAATTTTATTTAGTTCAAATTAAAACCTCTTTGTAGTCTTTTTTGATATCTTATTTTTAATATTCTTTAAAAGTTCCAGTTGTGAACTTGTTCGTCCATGAATTCTCGTTGGTTGAGTTGGTTTCTTTGATTTGAGAGTTGGTTTCTTTGATTTGTGGAAACCACTCCAGCGGTTTGATCAACAAGGCAGGAAGGAAGACTTGATCGTTGCTTGCTTGGACGCAATTTTGATAACTGATGAGCAAATGTCAAATTCAAACTAGAGGCATCATTCTGCACGGATGCACCTACGAAATGAGGGGTGTTTTTTATTTAAATTTTCGATAAAAATAAATGCTTTTAGTCGTCCAAATTAACTCCACCGAATTAGTAAAAGAGGGTTTCTGCAAGTCAGTAATTGAAGCTCAATAAGATTGGCGTTAGTCATCAATTTACTTTGTTGAGTGATTAGTTGTGTTCATAATTCAGAAATTTGCCACACGTGAATGTATTATCCTTTGTTTTTTAAATCAGACCCTCCTCCAGAAAAATTAAAAACAAAAACGTAAAAAGCTGAATCCCTTATCGCCGGCTGTAGCGGGGTGAAACGTATCATGGAGACGCATGTCTCTTAAGTGAACTTCTCCACAAAGTATCGTTTAAAGTTATTTGAGCTGTAGACCACCACTGCTGTAGGCTAATCAGCACTATCCGCCCTTGCACAATCCCACAACCGGCGACCAACCCCGATCAAACAAGGATGACCCACCTTCCCGGAATCGATGATAATGTATGACACATATACTTAAATCGCTGTACGCGTTACTTTCCGAAGCAGTATTCAAACAAACGCCCATTGGATATACCGACCGTAATTCCATCGCCAGTTCGTTCCGAGCGAGTAACAGACTAATACCTCTCTGTCCATTGCAAGGATTTACCTAGCGTGGCTCGTAACGGACACTGCCGATCAATTATTAACACGCGCTTTTTTCCTCCATCCCGGGGCATACGAAAACGTAAGGCTCTACGTTTCGGTACATGTCCGCGCCACGCCGCGCCGCCGTCCCGCGCACATACACACGTGTCTCCCGATACGATAGAATAGGTAAAAAAGCTCCATCCGCTATATCCAACATTGACAGTGAGTGGTGGCATTCCGAATGGTTAACATGTGCTGCTGTCGATCCGTTGTTGTCTCGTCCTCGTCGTTCCTGCGCCGGGATTTCTTTGAACTGAAGATTGTGTACCTATTCGCAATGGATTAGATGAGCGTAAGGTTGCCTGATTGTGAAAGTCTTAGCGAACATATAGTGATGCAAGTGCAGTTTTAACCAGTGAATGCGTGCAAACTTGAAGGATTAAGCCATTCGGAAAACATGATAGTATGTGCTGCACTTGATTGATAGTGACAATAATGATAGTTTTTTTTTGTTTTGACCACCACCGAGCATCAGGCCACGCAATCGCATCGTGCATGTCGGTGTTTACTGAGTTTAGGGCAATAGCATTTGCATGATGGTTAATTACGATATTGTCCTGTCCGTTCGTCCGGATTGCTTTGGTGGAGATGTGTACCATGTCCAACATTTCGTGCGGAAGGATCATCATTTTCCGCCTCCACGTGGGTGATGAGCTCGTATGAGTAAGCGCCCTGAATGATTGACAATTTGAGTGAGATTTATCGATTTTTGCTACGTCAAGCGAGCCTTTTTCTCGGGCTATTGCGATCTGCTGGGTTCAAAATTGTGCACACCGTGAATTTTTCTTTTATTGTTTGCGATAATTGCATCGATTGGCGTTTTCAAACAGTCCATTTAACGTAGGGATTATTATGATTGTAGTGTCCTTGATGTGGTCATTTATAATTGTATTGATAGCTGCAACCGTCTCACGTTGATGTGCGACCATCGTTGGCACATTTATTGAACGTGAATTATTAACCGGATCGGTCACTCTTACACACAATAACACGGAGCTACAAACCGGTGGGTTGGTACTGTAAGTTCGGGACCTTCACATGATTCATACGTGATGACCTAGGAGCTGCCCTGATCGTCAAAGTTCAAGGAGCGGTCAGCTATGGTTCGAATGGTGTGGGAATGTTGTCTAGAGAAAAGGGAGTTACCGAATTAACTAGACTCTGGTTGTTGATTGCTAGTCGCTTTCATTAATGTGATTCTTTCCGTGATTGACTGTTTTGACCGGAAAAGCGTTTTCTTATGTGGAGTTTGGTAAAGGGTGTACCGTTTAAAACCGCACACACAAAATTCATTCTCAAAATTCGAGTGTTTATCCGATTATCACTAAATTTTCAGGGAGTAAAAAGAAACAATTAAAGTTGGCCTTTATATTCGAATGCGCTCACCTTGGCCTTAACCCCAGTCATAAGGTTCTGCACGACCTAAGAATCGACAGTATTTTGCATATTAACCCATGCTTTCTTCATTTCTTCACCACTTTAGGTCGTTTTAGATGGTTCTCCTTCATAATGGCCCAGTATTTTTCTATTGGGCGCAGTTCCGGAATTTTTGAGGGGTTCAGATCTTTCGGCACGAAATCGAAATCATTCGCCTTATACCACTCTAGCACGTTCTTCGTGTAGTGGAATGATGCCAAATCCGGCCAGAAGATCGTCGGACCGTCGTGAGCCTTCAGGAAAGGAAGAAGCCGCTTTTGGAGGCACTCTTCCAAAATACACCTGTCCATTCATGGTGCTTGCGGTAACGAAAGGTGTACACCGCTTTCCGCAAGTACTAAACGCTTGCCAAATTAAGAAGTGTTCTCGAGAGCATCACAATTATCCTTGGCAGTCGCATACAGGTTTCCTGGAATCTGGTTGAAGTCCGCCGTCACATATGTCTCGTCATCCATTAAGCAGCAGCGTGGTTTCGTAAACTTTTAGTCGTACAACTTCCGGGCACGGCTTTTTGCGACCGTATTCTGTTTCTCGTCACGGTTAGGAGACTTCTGAACCTTAAACTTACGTAGTCCAGCTCGAGTTTTGGTATGTTGCACGAAAGTCTTGCTCATTTGCAACTTTTTAGCCACATCTCGAACTTGAGGCCCCAACCACGCGTTTGTGATCGTTTTCGTTGACATGACGGCTTTTTTTCGCGGATCTTCGCTTTCTATCAACAGTCAGACGTTCTTGGAACCGCTTTATGATACCAGACACCGTGGAATTCGCGATCCCAACTTTTTTTTTTCCGATGGCACGATGCACGATTTATTCTCAAAGTACTGGTGCAACACTTTTTCGCGCACGCACTGTTCTTTCGTCGCCATTTTGAAAACTTTTGCGCACCTGATAAAATCAACTCACAGAGTGTAAACAGTACACATTAAACTATGTTTACCCAAAATTTCAATTAATTTTACCCAACGGATCAAAAATTAGAGCAATTTGAGTGTGTGCGGATTTTAAACGGTTCACCTTTTTCGTGCTGTAAAATTAGATGTATTTAGAGATTAGATATCTTTATTATTGAGCTTTTCAGCCTCGGCTGGTGCAGCTCATATTAGTTGTATTTATAGTAATGCGTTATAATGTTTTGATGGGGGATCTATCATCCACTTTACGTGACTTAAATGTGACGGGAGCGATACAAAGTGTCATCGACTGATTTTTTGTCGATTTATGATGATTTGCTTTCCTGTTTCAAGTCACGCGAGTTAAGCGATAACGAGATTTGAATATTAGGAATTATCCATAACGCGCTTATATTATTCAAAACTAGTGCAAAAGATCCTGTACAAGATATAAATGGCAGCTTGCAGAGCAGTGACAATACAAAAAGGTGTGTGCTGTTCGATTGGATCTCTGGTTTTTAAATCCGCATACTTTCAAAATAGCCCTAGCAGCACACTTGTTGCATTCCTGTTTAAATAACTTCAATGTAACACAATTGAGTCACAAGAAAGTTACTGCAACCAATAATGACCCATGTAGCACACTATGGTCATAATCACTTGTAGTAACTTGATTATGACTTAGCAGGTCATATTTATGTTATCTCAACCGAATGGCAACAATGGCTTGTAGACATGAAGACTTAATCCTCCTTCAACCGAATCCTGGTGAGTGTGAGTATTTTAGTGGAATATCTGTAACTAGAAAATGAGAAGAAAGATTAGCAATTTCCATTTAACTCCAACTTCCTCTATTGCTTATCTTGACAGATACGCGTATTTCGTCGACAATATGCAGACTTCTTCAGTGTCGTGTACTAATACTCGAGTAGCTGTCGCCTCTAGCATTCTTACCATATTTTTTGACGAAAGATAACGAGCGGATTTTGCATTATTTGATTTCATACTATATGTTCACAAGCATTTGGAGATGAAGGAACAAAATGAATCCTACAGGATAAGATTTAACTAATTTTTACCACGACAATCTATGACAATTTAGGACTTTTTATTTACTAAATTTTATTACCGCATCCTGATTTTTTTCTGATGGTAATTTGAGCTAGATCCTTGGGATCAAAACGGCCATCAAGAAGCATTTGAATTTGCATTTACAGTAGAAGCATTTGGCAAACATCATTTTGTGTTCGTCAACTTATTTTTACATCATGCCATGTAAGTTATCATTTCGATTTTTATGGTCTAGTAAATTTAAGAACATCCGCAAATTTCTATAAAACGGGCCGCTCCTTTTATGTGCATACAAGTAGACATAAATACACAAGATTTTTTCTTAGAGTGTATTGTTAAACTGTAACTGGAAACCCAACATATTAAATACTGATACACTCAAAGTTACGCTCCGGATACTACACAGAACAAAATAATTAATTTTAACAAGCGCGTAAAATTTCCTCTCGTTTAATTCCAAGCTAAAGGAACCGTAAACAACGAAATTGTTTGCAATCTTTCATGCGCCAAACAACAATGTTTGCAATCTCTCATGCAACAAGCTAGATTCAGGCGTTATCTGGCTTAAATTTACATGAAATATCCCATTATTTTCTGCCAAATCTAGCATTCCCTTTATGTGCATTAGATAACGCAGAAAATTCAATGTTTCTTTTTATCGGTGTACATTACATAGCCACTAGACTGAATACTGGGATTTGAAAGCCGTAAATTTACATGATCTTCCGTAATATAATATAATACACACTACCAAAATGTCATGTAAATTTCTGTCCCCTGAGACCGACACATGCAAGCGTCATTTAACACATAAGAGTGAGTTGAAAAAGATGAGAAAATAAATTCAATCAAACGCATCTTTCGTCAAATTGCGTATGTGTCTGTTTCAAGAGACATCATTTTACACGAAATTTTTCTTTACTTTCCCTGACTTTTTACAAACATGAATTACGTCTCTTGTAAAATTCATAATTTCTAAGTATGTACGTTTACTTCATGTAGCATACTATGCATAATAGATAGAATTATATTACTCATAAAAGTTTTGCTCGAAATTAAAGGTGCAGTCTTGATGAAAGTAGAATTTAGAGTATAGGAAAAATAAACGAAATGTTTTCAAAATCAATTTTCAGTGATACATGGTAACGAAACGTAACACAGGAAACTCATTTGTTCATAATATTCATTAATCTGAATATGACGACAACTTCTAGCATCTTTTCAATATTTTTTAACGAAGGTGCACTATTTTATTTTAAGGACATACACGACCGAGTCTCTCTCACTTCGCGATTTGCTTAGCACAAATCTCAAATACTTTTAAGACTTCATGCATGATATTTTCAGCAAATGCTTGCTCTTTTGTAGCATCCTTTGGTTAGCCTTTCGTTTCGATATATCTATGATTTTTAGTTTCAAATACTTCAAGTGACAATTATTCTAACCTAGAATTGATATTGGGAAAGTACTCGATCGAGTATGTCCATAAATGTGCACAAACGTAAGGAAATTAAAGAACAAAATGAACCCTACAGGATAAGACTGAGCTGATTCTCACCACTACAATCCATGGCCCTTTTGTTTATTAAATTTGACTACTGCATCTTGAATTTGTCTGACGATAATTAGAACTACACACAGAAAAAAAATCTGAATCTTCATTGTGATGTAAATATTAGAGCATGTGAAATTGTTTTTCATTCCTCACGAAGCAGCAACTTGCATGAAATAGTTCTGAAAGGAAGAGCTTTTGCATACAACATTATCGACAATGTATGGAATGTCTCAGAATTTTACACGATCTATAATTTAAATGTGGATGTTTAGAGACGCTCCATTTATGTGTGTTTTCACAAACTAATAGGCATCGAACGAATGGCCTAGTTGCCAGCTTTATTTACTTATTTGCATCTCGTACATACTTCCTATTTCGGCGATAAACAGCTTCTCCTACTCATATCTGGTAGTCACGTTCATTCAACACATCTGCCCCTCTTCCTCGGGTCCATTCCGCAGTACTTTCCGGCTTCAGTTGTACATAGACTTCTTGCCCACGTTGTAGTTTCGGCCAATCCTGAGCCGCTCTGTCGTGATGGAATTTAGACTTCACTTTCCTTGCCTCTATATCGTCTATGACTCGGTCTGCATCCACTGGCTTGATTTGTAGTTTATGTTGTGGACCAGGAAATATTCCCCTGGATCTCCTTCCCATAACCTTCTCCGATTGCGGTGTGTTGCGCCATTCCATTAAAGCCAACCATACACACTTAGAATTTTTTACAGAAATCTGTAAAAGTTTACCGAATTCTCAACAGCTGAACGTTCGGTAATCCAATTTAACGGATTTCGGTAAAATTTTACCGAAATCCGGTAATTTTTTTACAGATATCTGTAAAATTTCACAGAAATCCGTTAAATCGGATTACCGAACATTCAGCTGTTGAGAATTCGGTAAACTTTTACAGATTTCTGTAACAAAATCTAAGTGTGTATATCCTTCCCTTCCAGTAGAGCCTTTTTGACCACATTCTTCCCTATTTTGATCGCTGATTCCGCTTTTCCATTCGCTTTATGGTGGTATGGGGCACTGGTCGAGTGCTTGATCCCATATTCCCACATATGTCTCTGCCATTCTTCGCTTGTGAACTGCTTAGCCGAATCTGTGATCACTAGACGAGGAATTCCAAAACGGCTGAAATTTCGTTTCGAACAGTCGATCAGCGATTTCGTTGATAGATTGCCGATGACTTCGATGTCAAAATAGTTCGAGAAGTGATCTACGGTAATCAAAACGACAAATCGGCATGCGAAATCTCTGCTAGGTCCATAGTGACAATGTCATAGGGGAAAGATGGTATCCGTGCGCTCTGCATTGCTTCACTGACTTGACACGATCTGAGCTTATTGCACGCCTCGCACTTCTTAACGTAGTTACGAATATGATCGTTCATGTATGGCCAATACACCACTGAACGTGATTTCCGCAGTGTAGCTTGTTCAGCTTGATGATTGTAGTGAAGTAGATTCAGGGCTTAAATTCGGTTTTTTATCGGAACCAGTATTATTTCACCTCGCAGATTTACACCATCTTGCATCACAAATTCGTTGTGAAACGGGAAATAGTGCTTCGCGCAATCCAGTACTGAACTCTTATCCTTCGGCCATCCCTTCACGATGTAGTCTTTCATCTTCGCACAAACTTCGTCTTGCTCCGTCTCCTGTTTGATGTGCTGCACAACTCGTCTTGGATCTTGATATGCTCCAGTATGTTAACCTCCTCAATTGCCGCCCATCTCCTCACTATCCGCTGTCTGATCTTCATTCAGGTTCCTGGAGAGCGTGTCAGCCAGAATTAACTTACTGCCTTTCACGTACTTCACTTCCAGATTGTAACGCTGAAGACTTAAAACCATCCTCTGGATTTGTTTCGGAGCTGACGTTATTGGATTTTTGAAGATAGTTAGCAACGACAGATGATCAGTTTCTACCATCACTCGCTGACCCCCAAATATGTACTGGTCGAATCTTTTGCATGCGAACAAGATCGCCAAGGCCTGCTTTTCGATCTGCGCATATTTTTGCTCGGTCTTTGGAAGCATACGAGAGGCGAAGAGTATAGGCTGACCTTGTTGCATGAGAACTGATCCCAGAGCATAACTGCTTGCGTCACACTGAATCGTAATCTCCATTTCAGGATTGAAAAATTTCTGCGATTTGCTGCTTTAGAGCGTCAAACGCTTCTCAGCGACACTTTCCCCAAGACCACGACTCTTCTGGTAGAGTTTCTCGGAGTTCAACGCTCATCTCCGAAAGCTTCGGTATAAACTTGGACAAATAATTGGCAAGGCCAAGAACCCGTTGCAATTCCGCTGCATTTCTAGGCTGGGGCATTTTACTAATAGCAGTTGTCATACCTGGATCTGGTTTTAAACCGTCTTTCGAAAGCACGTGTCCGAAAAAGTGCACTTCGGATTGGTTCAACCTCATTTTCCAGTAGGGTGATCAGATTTTTGTTGTGATTATCTATTGCTTCCGTTTCGGTCTTTCCTGTTTCGACACACAGGATATCATCTACTGACACCTCAATTCCATTTAGTCCCTGTAGCGCTTGATACAACTTTTGCTGGAAAATCTCCGGCGAGCATGACAGTCCGAAAAGTAGCCTCTTCCAGACATATCGGCCGAATGGCGTCCAGAAAGCTGTTAATTTGCTGCTGTGGTCATTCAGTTCGACATGCCAGAAGCCGTTACGCACATCGAAAGTCGAGAAAACCTTCGCACCATGCAAATCTGGCAATATTTCCTCCAAGGTTGTCATCTGAAATCCGGGACGTTTGATCGCTTGATTGAGCTCCACCGAATCTAGGCAGATTCTTAACTTTTCCTTCCTCACCACAATGTTACTAGTCCACTCGGTAGGTTGATTCACTTTCGCTATAATTTCTCTACGCTCCAGGTCGTTAAGTTTACTCTCTAGTTTATTTCTCTAAAGCACTGGAACCCTTCTTGGTTCTTGTTGTTTCAATTTCTTCAGCTTTCGTATTCTTCAAACACTTTCTCTTCTCCGGATCATGTTCGTTACACGTGTTGACGTTGTGCACACCCACTATTCCTAATGTCACACACGTTTTGTGGCCTAGAAGTGGCATCTGCAGCACTTCTGGTGGATGCTCCACTACTTGAAATGCTAATCTGAACCGCTGCTCCCTGCCCTGATGTCGAAGCACAACTACTCCAATCGCTGGTATCACATTTCCTCCAAAACCCGTCAGCTTTGCAACACTGGTTTTGAGATTTACTGGCTTTCCCACAAACTTCTCCAGTTGATATCGTGTAATCACATTACAGGATGCACCTGTATCCACCTGGCACTTAACTAGCTTCAAATCGGCTGTCGTACGAAAATTTCACTTCGACGACGAATTTCTTCTCAACGACATTCACCTTTTCCACCGTAGAAATATACTCGGAATGATCACTGCTCTCACATTGTTCCTCCCCCGCTATCACTTTTGCCGTGTACTTTTGCCTCGAATGGGCCACTTTTCGCTCATTATCTTCTTCTTCGTTCTTCTTCGAGCGGCAAACATTCGCAAAGTGATTGAGCCTTCCGCAGATCCGACATTTAGCATTGTTTGCCGGACAATTATCACGATCACCCCTTCTGTGGTACCTTCCGTCCACAATATCTACAATATCTAAGATAACCTAGGGTGTCCCTACAAAAAAAACAAGTTTTTTGCTCTTACTTTTTTCATTTGAAATTTGCCAACAAAAAACTTAAAAAGATGTATCTTTTGACCTATAAATCTTGCCGATATCTTTTACCATTTGCGAGTTATTTACGATTTTCTCATAAAACTACGCCCTTTACAAATGTGTTTTACTCACTTTAAAAAAATAAAATATCTCCAGTTTTCAAATATAATTTGCAATAATATAAAACCTTCCAGATGCAGTTGAGAATTTTTTTTGTCTGCCCCAACCAGAGAGATCAACATTTGAAAAAGTCCTATTTTTTTTACAAAAACCATAATAACTTTTGTTTGACATACGATAGCGACGATTTCAGCGCATCAAAAGTTGTATCTTTCATTATTCTAGAATCAATGCGAGCACAGCTTTGCTGAAATTTGAAATAAAAAAGTTAAAGCAAAATAACTGATTTTTATAGGGACACCCTAAGCTACGTAGGAAAAATTGCTCTAATTCGGTCATTTCAAATGCTACAGAAAAATTTGTTCATCCAAAGATGCTTAAAATTCTTATCTACAACTGTTTTCATGAATATATGCCTTTATTTCTGCAAATAAAACAGTTAGATATTCGATTTATCTGAAAACAAGGAGCACCCTAGTTTCCATTCATACCAAAAGAAGGGCCTTATTATTAAAACAACTTTGTACAAGAAAACTTTGCTCCAAAACTTCAAACTTAGGCTGAAAACGTATCTTTACAGCTAAATTCGCTTTCTGGACCACTGTGCAATGGCAAGTACCAGCATTGATCTGGATTTGTTGTGGATAATTCGTGCTGCGTCGCCTTGTACACGTATCCTTTTTCTTCGTCTTCACAAATCAGCTGATGGACGCGCTCGTGGATGTCCAGGATCTTCACGTTTCTCGAGTGAACGCAGTCGCTAATGAGCCATTCCATAACTGGAAACCTTACAACGTCCCATCGCCACAGCAGGGCGGTTTCGAGTTGTAGACTCCAACAGAATTCTTGCTCGCTTATCAGCTTCTTACTTGGTTGGTTGAGTTATTCCGATGTTTTCCAATGTAATGTTATCGAACTAGTTGGTTTAGTTCTTGCTCTGAATCGATCCATCCTCCAACGTGAAACCCACAAATAGCCGTCAATGGTGGTTTTGTAGAATAATTAAAACACTTCCCCCAATACGGCTCTTTGTGGCTATGGGATCTTTCCAAACTCCATCGCGAACTTTTAGCGGTACAATAAGTTTCAGGTTGTCAAGACCAATTAAGAGTTTTGGCAACACTTTCTTAATGTTTTGTAGTGGTAATCCACGCAGCTGTGGATACCAGCCTGATAGTTCCCAATAATTCAGAGTTTGTGACGGAAGCAGCAATCCACCAACAGTACGCGCATCTACCAGCATGAACTGCTTCGATATCCCCACTCCGTGATCTTTGCGTGACATCGGCTCACTTCATTTGACGTTGTCCGTCCAATGTATGCTAGGTAGTTCAGAATTTCCTTTTATTAAGTAGAGTTATCTGCTATTCTACATCAACGAAAGCGTAGATGTCCGCCTTACAGTTGTTTCCATACAGCGTTACCGAAACTATCCTGAATAGGTGTCCAGTCCACGGTTTTAGATCATACAAGTGACTTGATGAAACGGCGGCTTTCATTGAGTTTGCAAATGAGTATGATGCTTCAACCCCCACAATCACAATCACATACCAAAATCGTCCACTGTTTTACATGGCCATTTGCAATGATGATTTAGACATGCAGAGACCATTAAGACTCACCACTTTCAGCTTCTCATCGATGTTCATCGATTTGAACCTACCACAATCTACTACCCGATGTCCTTCCGCCTTGTGCGGTTTGGCTACCGTTCATTTGGAGTACCGCTATTTGAGTCACTCTTCCTGGATGAAACCGTCTCTGAATTCGTCTGTACAAACGCTCGCTCTTTAATTTTCTGCTTCCGTGACTTATTCTGCGCTATCATCGGAAAATCATACACTACATCGTACGCCCATTCCACAAGAGTAGACATGAACTCTCCAGAACTACCGAGGTCAAAACTGTAAAAGCTACTCTTGTAAGCCGACCACTTGGACCGAAAGTCGACTGGCAACTTTCCCACCAGGTCGTGCATCTACGACGGGTTGGATAAGTGTGACTGCTGTCCTGTGTTCTTCAGATGCCCTACCAAGTTGTCGACCATCATACCAAATTCGATTATGGTGTCGAGATCGTTGATCTTTGGAGGGGTTAACTGCCGAATGCACTCTGTCATTGCGCGAATAAGTGTTTCAGGACGTCCTTAAGGCATTTCCAGGGTTTGAATTACATTACCGCAAGTGAAACAAAGTAATCTCCTGCGCGCTGCTTCGAGGCAACAAAGTAATCTCCTGTGCATCTTTTAGGCAGCGTTGAAGCCGAATGAGGTTTTCATCTAACGAGAAACCACTTCTGGACTCCCTGAAAAGATTGGCTCGCCGCCAGATGTTTAGTTTGATCACCATGGACATCATCGTGGTTAGTAAGCCACTGACTCCCGGTCTGGTTATTTCCGGAAATCTGTTGTATGTTCACGATCAACTCCCCCGCTACTCTCTTGTAGGATGGTTCGGTCACGGAACACGTCTTGTGGATTTAGATTTCCTGCCCTTCTCGTGGTTGTCTCGAATCGCACGGGTTATAAGATGAGGAACACGAAAAGCGAAAACAGATCGTGCACAAATGGTGCACTTTTTCGATCGTTTTGCTGAGTCATTGGCGAAAATGGAAGGTGTGAGCATCGGAGGGAGCAGTTCATAACGCGATTCGGAAGTGTGGTGAGGAGTCTACCTTTTATGAAAAGAGAAAATCTGGGCGCAAACCGGGCCCTGTGGACCAAAACCTGGACCGGAAAATCACGGAAACTTTCGCCCGTAAACAGGGTACTTCCGTTCGAGATGTGGCCAAAAAGCTGGGAGCTTCGAAGAGTAACGTTGACCGAGCAAAGACACGAAATGGACTAAGGCGACATCCATTTATTATGTAACGCTAAAATTGAGAATTTTGACCCCCCCCCCCCTGTTACGTTTTTTTGTATGGATCTTCAAATTTTTTTTTATGGTGTGTCACGTTTTCGCAAAATCTTCCTCCCCCCTTACTGCGTTACATAATTAATGGACCTTCCCTACACTGAAAGTTTTTTTTCGTAAAGTAGCTTTCACGCGTTTCGTAAACATGGATTTTGTACATAAAACAAATGTATCGTATATTGTATGAAACATTCATATTGCTTTTTATCTGGTGAAATGCTATCATTACACCTTTTTGTAAAATGCACGAAATGAATTTCGTGAAGATCAGCCAATCGCTGTTTCTCTTTTATCGCAAGCTCATGCAAAATGGTGTTGCTGCTGGGATGGGCGGGAATAATTTATCTATTCCAAAATAAAAATCAAAGCGCTGTCGAAAGCTATAACTTCATGCTCATTAATCAAGTATCTTCTCATGAGTCAGCATGGCCTAGTGAGATCAACCACGGATTCAGTATCAGCATTTTCCAAAAAATTAGGTTCGAATCCCATGTCCGAAACATTAAAAAAAAACGCTGGACAACTCCACGTGGTTGCGCTTTTTTGTCAATTACATTTCGAGTCGATAAAGTAGATCTGTCAGTCCTTCATTCAACCACCAGAGAGACGTTTCTTTTTAATTTGTGACAAAATACAATGTATGAATGTTCTTTCTGTGTCATCAAAAAGCTTCGTGCTTTTGACAGTTGCGCGTGTTCAATTAATTACGAATGTATCTTCATAAAAAGTACAAATCAGTTTCGATTTGTGAGTATTACCTTCGATTTTGTAATATAAACTAAAATTAACTTTCAGTGTAGGCATTCCAAAAAAAAAAAAAGCCAAAACAAAGAGAAAAACAGAAAGCGCCTGCCCAACAATGGGCCCGTAAATTATACGATAAACTGCTGTGTGGATAATCGGCATGCGTAATTATGGATGATGAATCCTACGTGAAATTTCCGTGCTGGTCAAACTATTGACGATGCCGATTTGTAAATTTTTACCGACAAATTCTGTAAAAAAGCAATGGTTAGGCAAGCAATTTGTGAGTGTTAAATGCTTTCAAATCCGTTTGTAACAACCTATACGATGACTGCTGATGTTTACGTTCGGGAATGCTTGGAGCGGCGCCTGCTCCCCATGATCCGGAAACATAATAATCCAGTACTGTTTTGGCCGGATTGGGCATCAGTGCATTACGCGAAGAACACGGTAGCCTGGTGCAAAGCCAACGAAATTGAATTCGTACCCAAGAAGATGAACTCGCCAATCTGTCCTCAGTCAAGACCAATTCAAGACCTTTGTCAGAAACTTTTTCTGACGAAGGCATATTTGTGCAAACATGTTAAGGCAGCGGATTCCATCAATACTTTTGAAAGAGACTGGGAAAAAAGTATCAAAAATCATTGGCAAACAGTCTGTGCTGAAGCTAATCAGCAGTGTTAGATCAAAGTCTGCTCTTTGGCGTATGATTAAAAGGATCTCGGAAATGTCGCGTTGAACTGTAGAAGAATATTTTGGAGAACATAATAGTGCAATAAAACTCAGTTTACTTTAAAACAGAGCTCGTATTGTTATTTACAAATCGTGCTTGGACTTACAGTGATACCGTATATTACATCGATAAAGTTTTGAAGGACCATTTGCTCCCTTTTGTCAAGTAGCACTTCAAGAATGCACCATGCTGCTTCCAACAAAACTCTGCACCGTCCTACCAGGCGAAAGCTACACAGGCTTGGTGTGAGGACAATTTTCCGGTTTTATTTCGTCGAAAGAATGGCCTGCCTCTTCACCTTATTTGAATCCTCTCGACTTCTATGTATGGGGATACGTGCCGGGAAAACTGGGAAATACCAAAGGACTAACTGGTAACGTGGAAACTATTAAGAAATATTTGGTAAAAATTTGGAATGACATGTCACAATATATCGTGATGCTTTCCTATGACGCATGCGGTTCTCAATTAAGGAAAAGGGAAAAAGATTTGAACAGAACTAAATTAGGACAAATGTTAAAGATATACCGTTATACCACATACATTCAAATTTAAAATTCATGCCAGCATCTTATTTTTATGACCATATACTTCACTGACAGGAATTCACACTCACCCTGTACTTATGAAAATAAAAAGGTGATCTTATTGTTTTGTCGTAAGCGTTACCTGTTTTTTTGAAAGCGATGCCAAAATACTGTCGAAATTTCAGCTCAATGAGGTAGTTAAAACCGACCGATATAGCTACGCTAGCGATGGACAAACCAAACTCTTTAAATATTGCTTGGTGAAATACCAAAAAAACTTTCCTTTCATTTGTAGCAGTAGTTAATGGACGAATCCCGGTTAAAAAAAGAAGAAGACACTGAGTGGTGATAAATGTGAGAGTTCCCATGTTAAAGTATAGGACGAAAATTTTAAAATGCTTCTAGAAAATTCAAATGAAATTCTAATTTAAAGCGGTTTGTTGTATGATGGAAGAAAAATCAAAAACTACTCAATAAAGTCATTTTCAGCTAAATAAAAATAAAATTAAAATAATGCCCCTATTTTGTAGTTTTGGATTTTTCTTACATCATACAACAAACCGCTTTTAATTAAAATTTCATTTGAATTTTTTAGAAGCATTTTAAAATTTTCGTCCTAGGTATAGTGCACAGACCTATGTGCATAAAATTCTGTGGAATTTTTCTCCAGCCCATACGATCGAAGGCAGGGGGGCAATGATTGAGGATTTCGCTGAAGCACACATGAATGTGTGATAAATATATGGTTAGGATGAATGCATCAAGCTGTTATTTCTATCACTTTCCTACATATGTGCACGTCGGGACGGATGCAAAGCGAGTGTGAAAGAGAAGTTTGATTCGTTCTGTCATGCCTGTTGTGCCTTGGCATTGATCAATTTGTTTTGATGGGACAACATTTCATCAAGGCTTTTGCAATCAAACACGTGGTCTCCCCCCGTGAATTTTTTCCTCCCCCCTTCTCCTATTAGGAAAATACTTTTCTTTTATAAAAAACCACTTTTTTTTTTGTGTGGCCCTTTGGTCAAGAGAATTGACTTGGAAGCCTTTTTTTCCAAAAATAGTTTCGCTCTTTCCAAATATTGGCACTTATATTCCAATTGTCAGATGCCCAAAAATGTCAGATGTCCAAAAATGTCAAAATTATGTGAGCTATGGTGCATATATATGTGGTTGACAGCGATAGGGGGCCCTTGATCGAAGGAGCCTCGCCATCTAGTGGTGAGTAGTATCAAAGGTGGCGTAAAATACCCCATTGGTTTACGGGAAGTGAAAGACAAGCCTTGGAGACATGACAATTTTGAATGAAAATCGGGTTTTGGTGTTATTGTATTATCACTATATAAACAAAAATAAACAAAACAATGGGATAGGGAGAAACATACAGTACGAAATATTCTTTGTTTGTAGACACCGACTGAGCTGCTAGCCGAAGCTGCTCGACATCGACAGATGCATGAATTGCTTACTAGTCTCTTCGTCGCAGCTAAATTGTCGATTGAAGTTGGCAAGGGCTTGTCCATAGACCACGAAGACTCATTTTTGCAAATCTCAGACCCCCCTCCCCCTCGTAGACTTTTCTCCGTACAATTTTTTGAACTTTTATAAGGAGCGTAGATTTTGGTCAGATCCCCCCTTTCCCCTCGAAAAGTCTACTTGGTTTATGAATAGCCCTCATTGTGACGCTCTGTCAGTGAGTTGTAAAATACTACACCATATACGGATTTGAATGTCTATCAATACGTGTTCGCACTTGTAGTAAGCATTCCATTTTAGTTATTTCGATCCTTCAAAAGCCAAGATTGGCAACAAATTAAAAAGAGACAAAAGATAGCACTAATTAAACGGTGTACCGTTTCACCTTAAGGTAATCCAACCTATCGTAGTTGGTATAATCTTGAAGGTCGTTGGAATCTTGAAAATACGAGTTACGAGTTGACGTTTGAAACTAAAAGGAACGTACAATTAAATTACCGATAAAACATGCCGTCAGCAGCAAACAAATCATGACAATATTTTTCCGCCCACAAGTGAGCGCTTTTATCAACAACTAAAACGATGTTCCAGCAACTGTACACGCCAACGAATTCGTCCTGCTTCATCAATCATCCAAATTTGTCAAATTCTCCAGTCATTTTCTCGCTTCCATTAGCCAAAATTGTGCTGAAGTGAGCCAAATACTGCAAGTCATTTCCTCTGAACAACTAATCTGCTCGAAACCACTTTCACAGATTTTGCGATAAGGGCAGAAAAGCTTCAAAAATCAGCATAAAAAGGGTAATTTACGGTCCAGTTCGTGCTCGTGAAACATTGTTGCTTCTGTTGTGGTGGTTATTGTTTACCCTTTTTTTACTATGATCTACGAACTGGTTATTCCCGATGCACATGGCAAAGGATGGATATAGCTGCATGCGTACCTATCAACGTAAACATGTAATTATACTTATTTCAAAGCAAACAAAAACATCCCCCGACAGGTCAAAACATAATCAATTATAAATGAACGAGTTCGCTCTGGGACGCGCCTTGGCAGTCGTGAAATAGCGCCGACAGACATCACAGCATTAATGCATTATTGTTGCCGATAACAATGGCGGTCTGATGTTTGTATTTTAAGGAGAAATTTAAAATAGTTCCTTTATTCGTAACAGATGCGAGTTAGAAATTTCCCCAATACGCAATGATACCGTGGCCCATCATAATCGTCGATATCTCACAAAGATTGGGGCGTAGGCGGCAAAATGAACTAAGGATAATTGAGTTTTGATGTACTTACTTTGAGTCACATGCTGCTAGTGTGTGCTTCCATCGTTTTCCGATATCAGGTGATTAGAAAGAGTAGTTACAGTGAAGGCGGAAAATTGATTTGCTTTGTAAATAAAATCGTCCTTCGTCATAGCGTCCGGCATAAAGAAATTAATGCTTTCCATAGTTCCTGTCGGTCGGTGGTGATCAAAACAAACGTTGAAAGGTTGGCGTAACATGCAATCATTTGGGTTGAAGTGTGATCATTCTTTGCTGTTTTTCGGATAAACGGTCAGAAACAAAACGAAGCTATAGAGAAGACAGGTCCAGATAAATGATAGCTTTACAGTGGATTAAGTGAATAGTATTCAATATATGTGATTTTAAGTGTGATCATACTCTAGAATAACACGAATGGATAATGGGTATTTGTTTGGATACAGGTAAGTGAGCTTTTTTATGTTTACTTGTAGATTTTGCTTACATAAAACTATCAGTCCTCTACTTGATCCTTTGTTCAATGTGTTAAACAACATTATGAAGTTTTCAAGATATGCTATGTTGCAATGTTTTATTGATTTTTCAGCTCGTTACTGTTATGTGTACAATCAACTATCCAATGAAAACGGAAATTTTAAGACCCTGTTCGCTTAATGTTTGAACATGGAGTCGTAGTTTTATAAATAACTATTTTCTCATAATTAATTACAAATTTTATCGTGTGACTAGCGTTTGCATTAAAAAATATGGACTTTTTTCGGATAGTGATAAAAAAAAAAGCTGAGACAAATAATTGCTTTTGATAAATTTCCCATGGAAGGTAATTATTTAAGCTTACTTGCAAAAAAATTCTATGCCCTTGCGAGCGGCCTTCCGGCAGTTAACCGAAATATTCGACATAGCGGACAAAAACATGCGTGTAGGCATGTTTTGAGTTCTTTTTTCGTTTTATTTATCAATTCCTCATCAGTTTATGCGAAAAAAATATTGGAGTAGATTTTACGCTTCAGGTTTGCCCAGAAATTCTCGATTGGACGCAGCTGGGAGACGTTGAGCGGGTTCGCTGACTTGGGTACACTTCGGAGCTCACTTCCTTCGTGGAGGAAGTAAAATACGAAACGGGTTGCGAAACGCCGATATTGAACAAGTATCAGAATCTTACACTTGAACACATAAAATAAAAGGAAATCAGATACAATTTCTTAATATCTCAAACTGTATATTTTGAAGTATTGAATTACGAGAAAGCGATCTATCCGCATTAAAGGTTACAAAACTGCTTAACCCCTTTCTCGCAAATCGTAGGCTGTCCTTACAAATCAATAAAGCCGGTCTACGTTAAATTTCGGATACTTTTCTTTCAGTGTAGATTTTGAATTAATTCATGCATCGCTGAAACGTTTCACTTATATGACAGCTAAAACTCTCCACTTTATTTCGTGGTACAATATGTTTATATTCTTGTTTCATTCAGTAAAATGGCCTCGAATCAAGTGAAAGTGCGTAAACGCATTTTGTACGAACGGCAGTAAAATCCGAATTTATCGGTACGCGATCTTGCCAAGAAACTAAAACTACCGAAAAGTGTTTTGTGTTTGCAAATCATTTGACCAGCGCTTGAATGTGGATCGGAAGGTTGGAAGTGGAACAAATCGAAAAGTATGCTCCCGACAAATGGACAAGAAGGTGGTAGCCGTTGTTGAGAAAAATCCCAATCTCTCTGTGCGAAATGTGGCTCGCAGAGTTAGGAAGTCAAAATAATACGTACAAAAAGTGAAGCTGAAAGGTGAAGCAAGGACTTAAAAGGACAAAGTGAAAAAGGTGCCCAACCGTGATGACAAGCAAAATTTCACTGCAAAAAGTCGTGCTAAGGAGCCTTACACCAATTTTTTGCAAACATGTGCTACGGTAATGCAAAGGAACGCCGTTGCCGAGCATTTTTGGACAAAGAAGATGTCCAAATTCCCGAAGAAGTATTTGATTTCACAGGCCATACGTAGTTGTGTTCGATAATCTAAAATTTTCGTCTCTACCGGCACTATCAATAAGAATGTGTACAAGAAAGAATGTCTGCAAAAGCGGTTGCTACCGTTTATCAGAAGCCACGACACTTTAGCTCTGTTTTGGTCTGATTTGGCTTCTGGCCACTATGCGAGATCCGCCCTGGAATGGTATAAGATACAAGAGGTCCAAAACGTGCCAAAAACAGCAAATCCACCAAATTGTCCAGAACTTCGCACAATAGAAAAGTACTGGGCTCTAGTTAAGCGGAAACTCTTTGAAACTAAGAAGAAAGCAAATGGAACCAATGATTTTAAGACAAAATGAAGAATCGTCACGGCGGGCGTATCTGAGGATACCGTACGGAATCTTATGGCGGGTGTATCACAGAAAGTTCGAGAATTTGTCAGAAAGATGGATTCTTAATCAACTGGTTCTAATGTAGATATAACTTTATTATTGTGACATAAACAATCGGTTTTGTTGAATTATGTGTTATTTTTTTTTGCTGCAATTATTTTGGTGTCCGAAATTTAACGTGGACAGGCTTTAGCGTAATTGGATAGGGAAAGTTTTCCTGTTTAGATTTTCAATACAGTGTTAAGTAATATCTAACAACTAACGCATGACTTCTCATCCCCTATCTCTCACCAGACAAAAGCAACACCACGCAGGAGGTGGACGAGTCAGACTGGAAAGGCGGCGGAAGAGGCGGCGACATACGTTCGGCCATCGTTCGATCGCCGACGCTCGGTGGGGGCAGTCCGATCAACGCCGGCGCCGGAATGCACAACACCGGAAAAGTCAAGTTCGACCCACCGAAGGTCCCCGTAATCTTCGTGCTCGGTGGCCCCGGTAGTGGTAAAGTAACTCACTGCGATACGCTTATGCAGGAACGCCGGGGGGTCACCCACATCAACATGATGGACCTGCTGCAACAGTATGCCATCGGAAATGGTGAGTCACCATCGGCACACGCACACCTATTTCTCAAACGGCTATCAATTGGCCATCCATTATTGATCGCCTGAATACGGTGTGACATCAAGTAGCTTTCCACTTTGCAAATGACCGTTTTTGCCATTTTCTTTCATTTGTTCCGGAAGCGCTCCAGGAGCCGATTCAATTCAGCGCACAGGTTGTTTTTCTAATGATTGTCTGGTCTCATCGATTTTCGATACGGTTTGATTCCAACCTTGATGCATGAGCTTGTTGAAAGGGAGCTGAAATATTAATTAAGGTCAAATAATACACTTTGTACAGTCATTAACTGTGGGATACGATTTCCATGCCGGGGCAATCTCAGCCGAGCCGGCACTGTGAATCGTTTTTAATCAACTTCAAGCATAATACATTTCCACAAAAGCCAATAATTCTAGAAAGATTTCGTATTAGTAGATATTTAATCAAGGGAAACTATTTTTATATCAACTATAATTTGCAAAACCTGTTGATCTTCAGTGGAGTTTTTCAGGTATGGTTTGCTGAAAGATACGAATACGCCAATTCGGCTCAACATTCAAAATGGAAGAATGTCACCTCGTGTGTGAATGAGGTAGTGTACACGGAAAAAAATCCGTGCCCAAATCCGTGAACTGCAGTCATGATTTTCAGAACAAGCAAAAATACACCGTGAACTGAAGCACGTAATCATGAACTAAATAACGTTAAAAGGGGAAAAATCCTGAAAACGTGAACTAGTTCACGGTCCGTTTTCATTTTCGGAAACGTTTTTTTTTTCGGTGTAATAGGTAATGTTTCCGACACGTCGTAAAAGATGCAGTTCGGAATTTACCATTTACGCTTCTGGCAGATTATCAATCAAAGCTGCTGGTGTTCAATGAAATAACGTTTATACACTATCGAAAAAAGCTCAGTTTTGATGGGGTTTTTTTTTTGATTTTTGACAGATTTTTGACCTCGTTTGATAAATTACTCATCTGGTTTCTTTTCTTTCCAGCAGATATGCAGGATTTCTCCCAGCTATCGTCCCGGACTGTGACTGAAGTGTTAATGCTCGAAATGAAAATGTCCCCTGCTGCCAAAACCTACCTGGTCTCCGGGTATCCACGTTCCATGCGAGATGTGGTTGAGTATTCCGAAAAGGTAAGTTATTTATTTTTAAATAAGTTGATTTTTCTTTTTATTTACACGCTACGTGCTACGTGATATATTAATAACCAAGGGCAGGCTATCACACGTACACATTTCTAGGGTTAATCTTAGAAACAATAGTTGATGATTGATTTCAACATGCATGGCATGCATGCATGTTTAAAAATAGCATATCATTAGGAATAGTTATTGTGGGTGGAATAATGTTGACCGAAAGACGTATGTTGACAAAGCTACATGAAAAAAAAGGATTAATCACATCACATTTACTTCCTAAGACTTAAAATAAAGGATATTTTTGGTCTAAATACAAGAGAGACGTTCCTCTAAAAATAAAGTTGTTGATCTTCACCTTCTCTCAGTTGAGAATTGTTGTTTGTTTACTTTTCTGATTCCTCTGTAGAATAAAAGAAAAGGCAAGACATTGTTTTTATTTTGGCATGGTTTCTATTTCAGAAAAGTTTTAGTTTTAGTTTTAGTTAATAAATAGAGGTCAACCTCTTGTAGTTTTCTGAAAAAATCATATAATGTGTCTCTAAATCTTCAGCTTCCATAACACACAACAAGCTTATCACAAAAATGTACATGAATCATGTTATTAGAATTGGATTTTAATTTGTTTAATAGTTGTCAATATACATGCATACATACATATATAATTTTTTTTTGTTAGAGGGGCTTTAATTTGTTAAGAATTCATTCGTTTCTAAGAAATAAATTGTTTCATAATCAGTTTGTCATAACAAGGCTTGCAATGATTTTATTATTATACTGTTTCACCGTTCTGGGTGGAGAGGAAAGTTTGGACGTGATACTTGCTC
The DNA here is from genome assembly GCA_024533555.2 of Aedes koreicus. Lineage (NCBI taxonomy): Eukaryota > Metazoa > Arthropoda > Insecta > Diptera > Culicidae > Aedes > Aedes koreicus. Next base: position 129,726 of record JAHHFK020002405.1, on the reverse strand, counting down.
TGTTGAAAGGCAAGAATTCATCTGTAGGTCCACGAGAAATAACTTGATTATATAAAATAAAGAAGAGAAATTCACAGTAGCTAAATTTGCATCAGGGATAAATTATTTTTATACTATTTTATAGAATTCCAACAGAGGCGTTCTCTTAACATATATGTTCGAAAACAGTTTGAAAAAAAGTAAACCTGATCGAATCGCCGATTTTAAGGGAGTTGGTTTTTTGGTCGAATTAAACGAAATTATATCAATAGTGCATTTAAACTACAAAAACCCTCCTCATTTAGTAGGATAAGCGTGCAGAATGATGCTTCTGTCCAAGCAAGAGGAGCATCGCTTAAAATTTTTGCTCGCGCATCGTAAAAATATGAACTACTCACATGCCGAGTTTAAGAAATCGTTTAATTAATTCATGTAGAAAAAAATGCGCATAATTTATTTGAATACTTTCCATTATTTAATGACTCTATTGCTGTAATAAAATCCAAAATTACCAAAGAATATTTATTGATTTATTGCACAGTGTAGCGAAGAGTTTAATCCTCATTCAGGGTTTGATCCTACACACTAAGAACTTATTAATTTTACACGAGACGTAATCATAGAATGGTAACAAAGATTTCATGTAACATTGTGTCTCCCGACATCAAAATATGCGTAGCACGAGAAAAGGTGTGTTCGATTGAATTTATTTTCCCGTCTGTTTCAACTTATTTTTATGTTATTTATTGCCTGTGTCGATCACAGGGCACATACATTTATATGACCTTTTGGTAGTATGTACACTCTTGAAAATAATTGAGCTGCAAATGATAAAAGTCATTTTTCGAGTCAAGGGAATCAATAAACGACTGAATTTTATATGCAAATCCAAATATAATGGTTGTCCCTTAAAATTAATCACAAAATGATGCGAAATAATGTCTTATCAATATCCCAAAAACTGAAAAATAGATTAAGCAAATTTATTTTCATGGGTTAAAGCACTCAAAATCTACAAGACCGGGAACTGCAATATACATGCACGACGCATTTGTAAGATTTCTATTGCCAGTATAAACGTTTTCAACTTCACACAGTCATGCATTGGTCGAAAGCGCACGCCACAGTATGTCTCCCTTTTTTTCAATGATAATTTCAGTCGCACACAGCTCGAAAATGTAGTGTGCATTTCTGTTCAATATCGAGCACATAAATGGAGCGTCACAAAACATTCACATTTAGATTATAAAGCGTGTAAAGTTCTGGGACATTCGATACATAGTCGACAATGTTGTATGCAAAAGCTCGTGTTTGTTGAAACAGTTTCATGCAAGTAGCTGCCTCATGTGGAATGTAATACAATATCACATGCTCTGATATTTACATCACAATGACAATTCAGATTTTTTTTTCTGTGCAGTAGTGACCGAAGTATAATTTTACCATTACTTTAAAACATTTGGTCGCTTAGTTGCTGCTTGGTGTGGAATGAAATACAATTTTACATGCCTGATATTTACATCCCAATGAAAATTCAGATTTTTCTATGTGAATGCTTTTTGATTCTATGAAAACTGTGCCGCAATTTCAGAATCAAACTTTGAGTGCCTTTTCAATTTTTTTATTGCCTTTTTAATTTTCTTATAGAGATTCCTCATTTAAGTATTAGAATCTGTGTTTTATCTTATGGACAGATCCTCCAATTTATAAAAAAATAATATCTGTTATATTTATAACACAATTTTTATAATTGTTATTGTTTAATTTAATTTAATTTAATTTAATTTAATTAAACGTCACTTTTTGAATTTATTCTTCAATTGCTTTTTATGAAATTTTCATGGAAAATTTTAATATATCAATTTATATTTTTTCCATGGATAATTTTAGTTTTTTAAATTTCTTATGTGACTGTGGAAGTTCTGTTATTGTAAAATTTTAATTTAATTATGTGTATTTTAGTTTTCCTTCGAGAACTTTTGATTTCTACTATGCTACAACTCCCATTCAGTTACTGTAAATTTTATGTTATATTTTTTTATAACATTTATTTTTTATTTTTTGAGTTGTATCCTTAAAGGAAGGCCAGTGGTTTCAAGTGGCACTCCAAGCTTTCTATCCGAGATGTTGCAAACAAGCTAGAAGTGTGGTCTACAACCGTGTATCGAGCTTGAAAATAAGCGGACAGACTTATAAGAAAGCAGTGGTACCCATAGTGACCAGTAAATGACAAATTTCAAATTCCCGGTTCTTTCTCGGTTTTCTCCTGGATTTTTATAAAATTTGCCGATCGTAATGTACACAATGAAATAAAAATAAAAAATGATTTTTAGGTATATTGTAATCCAGATTTATTTCAAATATAAAAAAAAAAAAAATAAAAACAAAAACTTTTTATTATTTGCGTCAATCTATTGTAGACCAGTTTTGCTTTACAAATAGTACTTAATGTCTAATTTGTTATATCTAACCGCGAAAAGAAAATTTTCCTAACTTTTTTTAAATTCATTGTCACATCTATTATATCGCAATACTTATTATAACAGGACATCATTCTATTTAAAGGCCCATTCTTTGCATAGTTTGTTCTTTGACTGTTTATGTAAAACAATTGTCTATTTCTTAGGAAGCGAGAGGGAGCATAGAAATTAAGATTTTCTAAAATCTCTTGTGTGTTTATTCTTTGCATAATAACATCATTCAGGAAAGCTATCATTGCAAATTCTCTTCTCTTTTTAAGCCCATCTAAACTAATCAACATACATCGTGACTCATAAGACGGCATAGGTAAAGTCGTCCAACCTAACTTTCGTAGGGCAAATAACAAAAATTGTTTTTGAACTGACTCTATACGGCTTACATGTGTATCTTGATATGGAGACCAGACTATGCTACAATATTCAAGAAGGGGTCTCACATATGTTATATACAGCGTTTTGATTGTGTATGGATCATTGAAGTTCGAGCTGAACCTTTTGATAAACCCGAGCATGTTGCTTGCTTTATAAATGATATTATTGTAATGTTCAGCAAAAGTTAATTTAGAATCGAGTATAACACCTAAGTCTCTAATTTGACTGCATCTTTCTACAGTTTTCTGACCAAAGTAATAGCTTTTTGCAATATTGTGTGTTTTCTGGTAAACGAAATGGAATTGCATTTTTTTACATTAAGTTCTAATAGATTTTTCTTACACCAAATGTAAAAATTGTCAATTTCGTGTTGAAATAATTCAAGGTCGGATGTATCACATATCTCCATGAAAAGTTTCATGTCGTCTGCATATATTGAAATACGAAGGAAACTCAAAATGTGTTATATATCATTAATAAATAAAATAAATAATAATGGACCAAGATGAGACCCTTGTGGCACGCCCGAAGTGACGTTCACAATTGTTGAAAGTTTTCCCTCAAATCTTACTCTTTGCGTTCTCTGAATCAAGTAAGACTCAATCCATTTTAGTAGCCCAGGATTGAATCCCAACTTGGATAATTTAAAAAGCAACAGTAGAATATCAACTCTGTCAAATGCTTTACTAAAATCGGTATATAGCGCTTCAACACAATGTCCTTTATCCATTACGTTCAAAGAAAAAGTAACAAATTGTATCAAATTAGTGGCTGTTGACCGTCCTTTAACAAAACCATGCTGTTTATTAGAAATTAAAGTCTTCACCTGCGAAAATATATTATCATTTATGATAGATTCAAAAAAGTTTCAGGATGCTTGATAATATAGCAACCCCACGATAATTTTTAATATCAGATTTTTTTCCACTTTTAAAAATTGGGATCAAAAAAGATTCCTTCCAAACAGCAGGAAGAACGCTGGACTCCAATGATGAATTAAACAACCAAAATAAAGGTTTAACTATCTCCTTTGAAAGAGATTTTAAAAATATAGGTGGTAAGCCGTCTGGTCCAGCACCCTTCGTAGCATCCAAAGTTTCAAGAGCATGTAAGATTTCCCTGACAGATAAATTATCAACTGAAATGTCCGTCATTGGCTCGGGGAGGTATGAGAAATACTGCAAGTCACGCTCATTATCGTCATGAGAAGTATAGATGTCCTGGAAGAAATCAGCGAATAAGTTGCTAATGTCATTTGTTGTGTTACCGGACCTGTTGTCTAAAAGTTCTTAGACTTACGTTTTTCTTTAACATAGCTAAAAAAAGATTTAGGGTCTGACTTAATATTATTCTCAACCCGGGTGTTATGCTCTTCATATGCATTTTTTAATTCTAAACTCAGTTGATCGCATATGGCCAGATAAATCGAAAAGTTTTCATCAGTTTTATTTCTTTTGTATGCTTTATGAGCTTTTTGTTTCCTATTTTTGAGATTAGTAACCAGTCTATTATACCATACTGGGGATTTGAGACTAGATTTTCTCTTTTGTTTCATAGGCACTGCTTGTTCTAAAATATCATACACAATTTGGTAGAACGCATCCACTGCTTGACCTACATCATGATCACGTAATAAAGTTTGCCAGTCAATACAATTCAATTTTTCTTTGATAAGTACATAATTAGCCCTACTGAAATCATAGTATGGTTCGGACAAATTATTATCCATCAATGTGGTTTTGTCGTGCACGAATATGGAGTATTCGATTGCAGTGTGGAACACTTCATTTTTCCAAAGAGGAGTAGGTGACTCTGATACACAAAAGTCTTCGGTCATATTAGTGAACATCAAATCTAAGTAGCAATTGTTCTGATTTTTCACGTGATTTACTTGATTGAGCCCGATTTCAGAACTTTTGTCAAATAGAGTACGGAGCGTTTCATTTTCCCCTGCAATCGGTATCAAAAGGGACTCATTTTCATTGTCAATAATAAAATTGGCTGCCCTCTGGTTAAAATCACCGTAAATGTGAACATTTGTTTCGGGCTCAAACTTTGAAATTATACTACCGGCAATACTAAAAAATAGTTCAAAAGAATCTTTTCTCGCATATTCTGGAGGAAAATATACTGCTACAAAAATATGAACTTGTTCTCCAATAAGACATTTGACCCAAACATGGTCAAATTCTTTACATTTGCAAGATTCAATTTGTTCGCAATCATAATCAACACTAACTGCTATAAGAACACCTCCACCACATTTTTTGTTGGATAAAAATTTATCGCGATCATCCCTAAAAACATTAAAACGATCACCGAAAACTTCTTCATTGTTAACGCTAATGTCCCAACTCGTTTCTGTTCCTAAAATCACAGGAAAGCTACATGCTGCCACTTGCTTATAAATTTCATTAACTTTAACGGCACTTTTCATCCTGTTAAAGTTCTGGCAATACACTAGTAACTCTTTACTTTTAATGTTATTAGCATGCTGCAATGTCTGTGACCGATCTAAATAATTTAAACTAATTACCTCAATATAATAATTTATATTTACCTCAATATAATAATTTAAACTAATTACCTTTTCGCAACCATTTGGTTCTTCACCCAAATTTAAGAAGAAAAACGTCCAATCCAGTAACTGCTGTGAATTCGGCACGCCGCAGTGGCATGTTCTTGAACAAATTGTATAACGAAAACAAAAAGTCGTCAATCTGCCATTAATTTTTCTTCATCCCATACTTGAACGCGTTGTGAATGACATGTAAACCACAGCTCCCGATGTTCAGCAAGCTGAAATTTGATCCGCGAAGTTCTTTAAATTCCTTATTCAAGTTTTCCTGCATCGATATGTTCACATTCCGTCCATTGAAATTTGCATTATTTTTTCAATCAATCTGGGATTGGATGAAAAACAATCTTTCAGTCCATTCAAAATATCCTGTGCTCTCGTTGATGTTAAGAAAACGGAGCCCATATATCTGCTAGTCACACAGTGGGTATCTTGGTTCCAAAATCGTATACCCACGTCCAACTGCTGACGTTGAGACACTTTGTTAAGCGTTTCATCGAAACCAACAACAATATCTGGACAATTCGCCATCGTGTTGATCAAGTTTTCCGAAAAGGGGCTATTTTCATAAAATTTATGAAGTAAAGTCTACGAGGGGGGAGGGGGGTTCTGAGATTTTCAAAAGTGAGTCTACGTGGTTTATGAATCGGCCCAAAGTAGGGAGCCAAACCATGTGTAATGAGATATCCAATCTTAGATCGACCCAACTCAAGCTTAGAAGCTATTCCGCTATCGGGGAACATCAAGACGTCTTCACCGGAACCTCGATACGATTTGTGTATGACACGCAACCGTTTGCATAGCCCACAGAATTTCAGCTCACGTAACTTTGTCAGTTAACAGCTATTTACCCATCAAACCTGAAACGCTAGAAGTTGCGTTATTATTCCGTACAGATTGAGTGTCTGAACAACAAGGGTCAGCATCATCCAAAACGTCTGCAGAGTTGTCTGAAACAAGCATTCAGACCATTTTGGATATAATTTCATTAAACTGTAAGGAAAAATGTAAAAACTTACCGACTGTCGGTGTCTACTACCAATAGTAACGGTAAACGAACTCATACGTACATTAGTGCGTCGAGTGTTTGCTTCCAGTTGGTGCTTTTTGCTTTTTTCGTGACTAGAAAACGCAACTTTTCCCATGGTGTCGATTTTGAACGATTTACTGCACCAAAGGCATTTGGCTGATTTGTTATCCCGTGTATCAGCCTCGCACCATGGGAACAACTCCTTGTATTTCGAAGAAAACGTTGTGGACATTTTATAGAAAACGTTTTACTTTCGGGTAATATGCACTCTCCTGATTACAGCCTTTCGCGCTAACGGTTCACTTTGCCGCACACACAAGCTTATACAGAGGCTATCTGACGTCTAATCTTCTCTCACTTTCTTGCGTACTGCTGTCACTACTGCGCAGGGTAGTGCAAGTAAAAACAGGAACGAATGGAAATGGAATTGTCAATAAGGGGGATTTGCCTGGACGTCGAACTTTAAATATGGTTTCGACAAGTTTCAAAAAAGTAAAAAAAAAGTGAACAGAAAATTACTTAAGTAAATAATCAATTAGAATGGGAACAATATTTTATATTGTTTATAATTGCTTAAATGACAGGTATTTGGACATGGGCTGACTTTCAATTAGGTTTTTTTTAAATAAAATTTCCAAAATCAATTTGAATCTAGTATACGAAAAACATGGGAATTGCCATCGTACACCGTAACGCAAATGATAGATTAAAAAAAAATGAATGAAAATACGCCAAAAAAATAAACTTACACGGAAATATATGGGGTAGATAAACTATGTTTCATAAACTTTAAGTCAAACACTCAAATTCAGACTTCAAACAGCTTCTTGGGAAGATTTTTTATTTGGCATTCGGAGGCAGATATTTTCGAGCATACGAAACTATCGAAGTTTGCTAAGAAATATATGTACATGTGGCTTGAAAAGTGACATTTTCATTTAAATCAGGATAGTCATTTACGTAAACAAGTTTCTGCAGATACGTCTGTTGCCTTTCATGGAGCAATATGACTGTTCAGTGCTGTTTTTTCCCCGAATTTAACATCCTGCCATTTAGCAAAAAGGCCATGAACATTGGTATGACGCTAACGTTTAGGTGGTATTTAAAAACCCTCCCAATATGCTAGAGCTCTGCCCTATAGAGAAATATTGGGCAATCGTCCAGCAGACCCCAAGGAAGACCCCCCCCCCCAAAACAAACGGTTGGATGGGAGAAGCAGCTTATGGCAAACTAAAGTACTGGGGCGAACAAAGTGGACGAGGTAACTGAAGGAATATGATGGCAGGAATTAAATGAAAGGCCTGGTAATGTGGATTCAGTTGACTGGAAGCTTAGCTATATATCTAAGAATTGACAGAAAAGTCTAGAAGAAGCTAGAGAGGATCCCGAACTTCTCTATTCGAACTGTGACAGCCAAAGCTACGTTCCGGATTGAAGTCTCAAATATCGAGTGGCGCGTGGTGAACGTCGGCATGATATTTTGATAGCTAGCAGATGTCGCAACTTGCCAGCGTCGGTGGTGTAGTGGTAAGCGTGACTGCTACTAGGCACCCCAGTGGGTCTGGGTTCAATCCCAGTCGACGTCGGTGGGTTTTCTGAGGCGAAAAAAATCTGGTCACGTCTTTCTTCGGAAGGGAAGTAAAGCCGTTGGTCCCGGCTCATATTCATGAGTCGTTAGGTAGGGTCCAGGTGGTGGAGTCGTCGGGTTAGAACAGACTCCTTAGTAAACTTGCTGGCAACTCTGGTTCAGATTTGTTGGAAATGTTTGTCATTTTTAGCTTCCTGCTTCTTTCCGAAAAGTACTCGTTTCATCAGAGTCCAATATCTCAGTTTTTGTGCCGATTGGAAGACCCTTGGCAAATGGGACCAACCCCTTTTTACTAGATTTAAAAAATATGTCAATTGCTTGCATCCTCGAAACCATTACGTCTAAAAATTGTCTGTTGGATTTTTTTGAGTAAACTGTTAAAGAAATTAAAAAAAAACTGTAATTTTTGGGCCGCAGTGTTGTCAAAAATACTTCTTTTAGCATTTTGAAAATTAAATTGCTATTTTGTCAAAGTTTCAAATTTTATTTAAAAAAATCAAATGCCATCGTGTTTCTCACACGTTTTTACGAAGAAATCACATAAAAACTCATGATACTTTAAGGCTATACTTTAGTTAGATAGAGCTAGTTAGAGGTTTCTGAAACGATGAAATCATTATTCATCAGTTTTTTTTTGTCATTATCCTTACTCTCTTTTAGCAATATCTACGCAACTATAATGTTTTAAAACAATCGGCTGGATGATTTTTTATGGAGTCTGTAAGTTATTTAGAAAAAAAAACTCTTCTGCATTATAGAAACAAAATTGCTTTTTTTTGGTCACATGAGTGTTATTTGATTTGAATAATTTTATCGATTGAATAATTGTATCGTTTGAGACGTTCCAGAGACGTTCCAGAGATACAAAACGTTAAATAAAAAAAACCAAATAAGTCCCTATTTATAAGTTATTTGTAAAAAGCAAGGATTTTGGTTGGTCTATAGATCTGGAACTATGATGCCTAAATATAATCTGATGTATGTTTCATGCAAGATTGGCATTAGTGTTGCCAAACATATTTTTTTTGGTCAAATATTTTTTCATTTAAAAATAAAATTGTATTATACTTTTCGTATAACGTAATTAAAAAAGTCCAGTTATATCGCGTTCATCATAGAACACTCAAAAAACTTCTGTGCAGTTGCCTTGGTATAGAATTTAAAGGAGAGGCCCCACCCTGGAAATTCTTAAAAATTTGAATATTTTGTTTTGCATTTTTGCTTGGCATATCCCTCCGAAATGTTGTGCCAAAAGGATTTTTCGATTACTAGCAACTCATTATAAGATAACTTGCTTCGATCATTAACACGCATCGCTGAACGAAACTTCAATCGCATTTATTTCGAAAATATTTCTTTCAAACTGGTGATCGCTACTAATTTTGGGTGGCAATATTGCCAAACATGCTATTGTTTTTTTGTTTTTTTCTCGTCAAATGCGTATAGTATGATTTAAATAATTTCAACTCGATTGTCACCTTTAAAGTTTTTCACATCGGAAAAGCCTAAACCTCAGGCCAAAACGCTTCGTTAGAAGCTACGATGATAGCCCTTTGTTTTGGCCCTATTTGACATCACGTCACTATGCGTGATGGAATGGTATGAAGCCAATAAAGTCAATATTATAATATCCCAATAGTCCAGAGTTATGCCCAACCGATAGATATTGGACTCTGACGAAGCGAGTAAGGTCTGTATCCGCAATAATCCGGACACCTCAAAACATGAATAAAACATAAATTTCGCATTATATTTCCGTCGTAGTTGTTTATTTCAGATTCATATGATGTGTTTTAACAATTCGTGAAGACAAAACATAGTTATTCGGTATTTTCATAAAATTTTCGAACTTTGCGCTTAACTCCGTCCATTAGGGTTTGTACAGACTCTTCAGAAATCGTAGGAGTCGTCTTTGTCCAAATTTGCTGGAAGTGTTTGATGTCTTTGATTCCTTGCTACTTTCCAGAAAGCTTCCGCTTCATCAGAGCCCAATATCTCTCGATTGGTCGTAGCTCTGGGCATTTTGGCGGGTTTGAGGTTTTTGGTACAATGTTCACTTGATTTGCTTGGTACCATTCCATCACAGTTTGAGCATAGTGGCATGATGCCAAATCGGGCCAGAACAAAGGTTTTTCTTTTTGACTTTTGATGAAGGGTAGCTATCGCTTCTGCAGACACTCTTTCCGATAGATCTCCTTGTTGATTGTGCTTGTAGTGACGAAAGATTTACCCTTTTTGCCACACGTGCAAATTGCTTGCCACACAACGTATTTTTTGGGAAATTTCGATGCCTTCTTCGTTCTGAAATGCTCAGCTGTAGCATTTCTGGTCATAGCAGAATAAAAAACCAGCCCTGGAAGCTGCTTGAAATCCTCCAGGACATAAGTTTCATCCTCCATAACAACGCATGAAAACTTCGTCAAATATTCGCAGTACAAACGTCGAGCCCGTGATTTTGCTGCCAAGTTCTGTTTGTCGTTGCGATTTGGAACTGTTTTTACTTTATACGTCTTAAGTCCCGAACGTTGTTTTGATTTTTGGACAAAACCAGGCGACATCCCTATTTTACGAGCCACCGTTCGAATGGAGAGATTTGGGTTTTTCGTTAATATCCTTTTCACCTTTCGGTCCATGACAGGATCAGCGCGTCCAATGTTTTTGTAACTTCTCGATTTCCTTTCCACCGTCATTCGTTCCGAAAATGATTTGAGCACATTGTGAACAGTGGATTTAGGCAAATCCAATGTTTTTGCAAGGTACCGTATTGACAAGTCATGATTTGCCGTACGCCCGTACAAATTTCGCACGCGCACTTGTTTTTCTTTCGTCGCCATCTTGAATACTAAACATGAAATGTAAACATCAATCATAGTCTTTTTCGTCATAGACTCTCAGCTATATCACAGTGAAATTTTTCATTCCCACGTGCAACATTTCAAAAGTTACAATGATTTGAAGGTGTCCGGATTAATTTCGATACAGACCTTACTTTTCGGAAAGAAGCAGGAGGTTAGAAATGCCAAACATTTTTCAACAAATCTGAACCAAAGTTGCCAGCAAGGTTACTAAGGGGTCTGTTCTAACCCTTATGACTGGAGCGAAGTGTAAAACTCGAGATTTTTATATCAATGTTTAACAATGTTTTGATAGTGTGAATTTTTAAAGCATATTACCGCAAACAGACGGTTAAGAAGGCAAAAACATAATTAATCGATAACTGTGCAAATTTTCAAATTTAAATACGTTTGCAATCACTTGCTCACTAGCACCACTTAGTTCATTTAGTCGAGGTGCCCACTGATGTGGCGAAGTTGCGACATCTGCTAGCTAGCAAAATATCATGCCGGTTGCATGAATGGCTGTGATATCACAAATTTACGAAATAAATAGTTTCATTAGAAATAAAATGATTTATATGTGTTTTACTTAATATTTATGTCCAGATTAGCGTGGGTACAGACCTTATTTTGTAACTTATACAAATTTAACTTCAAAAAGTAAACAAAAAAAATCATTAAATTAAATATTTATTCAACTTACACACTTTGTTTGCTGACCAAATTTTTATCGTGTCACCCTTTACCCTTGAATGTACCTCAAAATGAAAAATAAGTAAAATAAGAAAAATAAGCATATATGTTCGCATTGCTGTTATCATCAGAATTTTGTATCACTTAATTTTTTTTTAATTTTCTCCAGCGATTGTTGTTTGAAAACTAGGAAAAATTTGGAGTCGAGCACTGGACACTGAAAAATTCTGAGTCGCAGACTAAATAGTAGGCCTATTTTTTTTTTTAATTTTTCGTCTGTCAAAGGATAAGCGTTTTCTAATGGAATTTTCAGGTTTGCTAGTGATAGTTTGGAAAATTGTTTTTGTTGTTTTATACTTTATTTTTCCAAAAAATAAGTTAAGTATGAATTTGAATTTTCCTAGTTGCCCAACAATAATGAGTTTATCGTTCTTCCTGATCAGACCATCAGATCTAGACATCTAGATGTAATGATTTATATTAGTATTATTAGTAAACAGAATAAATCGCACATTAACTTTCGCGATCCTAGTGCCAAGTGGATATTTCACAAAAAATAAACTAACAACTAAGAAACAATTCTTCTATTCCCTATCTTCCAGATCCAGGTGATCAATGGAGTGATACTGATATCCTGGCGCCAGACAATTCTTCAGCGCCAAATTGATTACGGTGCAAAGCTTGGTCACGTAGTCCTGTCGCTTGCCAAGATGGAGTTGGAGAACTTTTTCAAAAACGTCATGCCCGTTGCGGACTACTTCGATCAGAGTGATATGCTGATTGCGGTGAGTGCTCATTTAAATTTGAACATTTTCAGATCACTAACTAGCGGTCAACAACTATAGATCAACGGTGAGCGTGCCCCGTCCGAAGTGTACAAAGATTTCCGAGCGGCCGTGCTCGATATTCTCGGGGCACAGGAAAATCAGGAAGCACTACTGAACGGAGTCGCAGGTATGGGTAGGGGCGTAGACGACATTCCCGGCAGTATAGTTAGCGTAGACACGGCACCTAGTCAAAATAAAGTTATTGCAGCTTCGGAGGCACATCAAGTAGAAATCAATAGCCGTAATCGATCGCCATCACCACCTCCTCCCCATCAGCAGCAAGTTGGGGTGCCAGGACCAGCGCCAATGATACGGCAGCAGTCGCGTGTTAGTTTAGGAATGCAACCATCCCGACAGGATAGCCCTATCGGGCAGGGCGTGACCTTGAAACCAGGTCAGATTCCACCAATCATATGGGTTATTGGTGGGCCCGGTAGCAACAAGGCGACGCTTTGCTTGAAAACGGTCGGAATCAACCCTGGGTGGGGTCATTTTAGGTATCCTCCATGTGATTTCAATTACTTGGCGCATGTGATATTATTTTCGTTTTCCTTTATCCTTGTAGCGTGGGACGACTGCTCCGGGCGATAGCCGAATCAGATCCACGAGTAGGAACGGACAATTATGCCGTGAAGGAGGCAATTACAGCAGGTGAAATGGTTCCTAAGAAATCTTTAGAGCAACTCATTGGAAGCCAGCTAGCCCAGCTGAGTGACAAACGAGGAGTTATAATAGATGGATATCCAAGAGACATGCAGCAAGTGAGAGAATTTGAAAAAAAGGTATGGCAGCATGTTGTTTGGTTTTCAGGATAATTTGAATGTTCTATTTCTATCTCCTCAGTACCATCAAACGCCACCAATTATCCTTTTGGACTGTTCGAAGCTTCAGCTAGGCCGGGGCAGGTTGGATGATACGGTATCTTCCTTCCGACGACGGCTGGAGCTATTCCGTGAACTGACACTCCCTATGCTCAAGGAAATGGACACCGCTGGACGGTTGACCATTGTAAGTGTATTGACTTTTGGACGTCAATCATCTATTATTCACGTTCTCGAAGGAAGTAAAGTTTCACCGTCTGCGTTCAAGGTTCTGAAATTAGAATTGGCGTGCAGGAGAACGGGACATATATTTAAATTGAACCATTATTGCTTCATTTGCCGTTGAATAAATGATGAACTCAGGGGTTCAAGTTCAGAAATTTAACGTCTAAGGCCAAAGCCGATAGGTTAAGGAAGATGTTGTCTGACTGTACGTTGAATTTTATGTTTTCAATCATTTTAGGTCGACGGAGACACTGACAGCCCTACAGTGCAACGAGAATTCGAGCGTATCGTACGTGACAATATCCAGAAAGTTTTGAATCAGACTAACAACTACATTTCTCCGGTGAAAATCGGCAGCTTCAAGAATGCTATACAGCAGAGTCGAAATAATGACGCCATCGTACATGACTTGGACGCAGATGTCCCCGGAGTTGTGCCAACCATCAGTCATCATGTGAGCTTGGCCAACGGTCATCTGGGTGGCGGAGCAGTCCCAGCTGGTGGTGCTAAGAATGGTTTTATACCAAATGGAAGACCCAATTTCCGAAACATGCTTGAGGAAGCGGGCAACTATGATTCACATATGTGAGGGGGCATACCAAATGGGGCGGGACTCAAAAAATCATAGCAATAAGTACAAAACTAGTTTATTACAGAGTATCGTTAATTCCCTAATCTCATGGTAATCAAATCAGTGGGAAAAATATAGCTTTAACAGAGATTTAATGGGTAACAATTGAAATAGTTTTTAACTTGGCTGAGTGCCAAATGTTGTTATTGGTATTTTTTGTTTACTGGAATAAACAAGTTAGAGGAAATACAGAAAATGTGAACTCTTGAATGATAAGAAAAAAAAAACAAAATCAAAAAACAATTACCAGTTAAGCGGTTACGAACATTAGGTTTTGGATATAGAGCTTTAATGCTATACTTTTAGATCACTTTATCACCATGGAGAAAACAGAATACATTGTTTCAGTAGAATTATTTTGCTGAGATTCAGCTGTTTTTTTTTTTAACAAGATATCCGAAAACAATATAGATGATGTGTGCTTGATGGTATAATTTTATATGTTTGTAGTGATTTCTTTGGATTTTCCGACCAACCAAAACTCAGAACAGATTTAGAAATTTCAGCACATTGCTGTTCTAGAACAAGTTATTCGTAATAATGCGAGCATCAGTTTTCACAAAGAAATGTAAAGATATCAGTAAGGTAAAATTAAATTTCGAAAGCCTCTTCTCTTTCATTTTCACAATGACTGTAATATGATAGAATGATAATTACTAGAATAATTGTTAGAAAGTTGTGAATGAAGAGAAATGAGTTCGAATATCTGAAATGGTTCGAGAATTGCCATGAAACTGTGCGAGTACACTATCTTTTCCAGATGTTTGGATTAATTTACAAATATTTCAAACATGATTAAACAACACTGCATGACGAAGTGTTGGCAAGATTATTCTTATTAATCTAGGCTTTGTATTTCTTTGTACTGGGCGTTTTGAGAGATTTTTTTTTTATATCTCTATTAGAGTGACTTTTAACCTCCTGGGCTAGTTCGTCACCTCGTTTTGATGGATCTCAACTATGTGTTCTATATGAACTTCTAGAAATTTTAATAGAGGCTATGTATATGGTGTGGCAAGCACAGCTAAATGATATTCGAAAATGTGATTTCTCGAAAAATGGCACACACAAATTTGTCTAAATCTTTTTAACCGCATGAGTAAAAATTCAGGAAATTTGAGTAGAACTGGTTCAATGTGTATTATTTACATTTGTCAAGTTTTATAACAATTTGTGAAGTACGTTCGGCCATAGCTTTGGAACAGCTCTACCTGCGTGAAAAAATGTGTATAAAGGGTGTTACGATCAAAATTTGGTCAAACAGTAATGTGTGTGAGTCTATAAAAGCTTTTATTAATAAGTCAAATTCTTTCTTTTTTTCAAGTTCAGTTAATACAGAATACAGGAGAAATATTCAGCTAAGCTTCCTTTTTTACCGAATGCGAATTGCCGGGTCTTTCGTTTAACACTCGCCATAAGATTTTGTACAGTCTCCTTGTCCACTTTATTCGCCGCAGAACGCCAGTTTGCCTTGAAATGTTTCTCGCTCACAACAAATTAGCATCAAATTAGCATAATATCAGCATCTTGAATGCTATCTGTTGTAAAGTTGAATTTCAAATGCTATTTAAATGCTTGTAGCCTGTAATAATGCAAAATAGCATTAATGAAGCATTATCATAGCATTGCAGTAAAGCAGCCGTATATTGGGCGAAAAGTGGCATTTATGTTGCATTTAAGGCGACTTAATTGCTTGATAGGCTACCGTAAAGACGCTTTGGAACTGCTTATTGGATACCAGGGTGGTTTACAGTGCTTGACATTTTATGAGAATATTTGCTGTCGAATATATTTGACCAGTACACTATTGGTCAAATATTTTTTGGAAAATCACTAAAAACTTGGATCTCGATAAAACAGTGTGGGCCTTATTACGGTTCTCACTTCACCCGTGACACCAGTAATAAAGACAGTGATTCCCATTTGATTTGCACGTAAGTTTTTTATCACCGTTATTCGTGTTCACAGTTAAGTGTCACCCGTAACAAGGCCATTTACTTTTACACATAGCACAGAAGAGCAGACATTTCTAAATTTATGCCAGTCTTATGGACATTAATAGGAGAAATACCCGTATCTCTCCTATACATTTTCAAACTACCACATCGAAAGCATGAATTAACAACAACCACATACAGAGTTTCCATTTCTCGCTGTTTCTACTACCGTAATTCACCAATAATTTAACGACCTCTCTCGCGTTTGCGCAGAAAAAAAATATCTTCCAATTCGTACCATCACCATCAGGACCGAACGTAAACAAACGGAGAAACACTGGTGCAAGTCGTATGCGACTGCAATAGGCACGTGTTGATGTGTGAATGCACTTGTTGGATGCATGAGCAGTTTGCAGGACGCATCAAAATGCAATAAATGTTCGTTGTACGTGAAAAGTATTACCACCTGACTATTTCAAAAGCCGTAAAGAAGAACTTATCTGTGTTGTTATGTTTTTTTTAGATTACCAGCATAACTTATTATAAACCGTGATAAGTACAATCACACCAATACTCTATCAAGTAAGATCGGCTTCATAACAAAAAAAAACTCCATCCATGAAAACATCACATACCGCACTTTTATCAGCGTGGCCACTGATAATCAATATTTCCATGCCATGGTTGCACTCAGTGTTTGTAAACTCGTTCGCCGCTGGCCACCAGAGAGAATAATCGCAACAAAACATGATCTGAGTAAGCGCTGAGAGAAATACCTACCGACATATGAATCGAACTGAAACCAGGAAACTCGGCCCTGAATATTTTCGTCGATAAAAACGTTTCCAAGCTAGAAAGTACATATCTGTTCGTTTATATTCATATCGAGCCATGAAGAATTTCTGAATAATTGAACGAGGAAAAGTTCGAAAGGACGAATTCTACAAGACAGTGTAGTCAAAATTGTTGAAGCGATTGTTGTTGACCAAGCCTCTTCTTAAGTGTTGGTTATCCATACAGTGGAGCAACTGAGAATTTCCCAGTCATTAAGTGTAGTGGTTAAATTTTTCATTCGGACTGAACACGGAGAAGGTAAGTTTAGCTTTTATTGTTCAACGGTATAAAACATTATTCAAAATAAGAACGGAAGGATTAAGTGATCTAATTCAAAGTGATGCCTTGGATGAAGATAAATGTAAACACAAATCCTTGAGAGGTTGTGAACTGTCTACTAGTTTGACTTCATCAAAGTTTAATCGATACACAGTGTCACCGCAAAGTCTGGGGCAGTTGTAAGAATAGTCACTGTCCTTGATTTCTAAAAGTGTTCTTGTGCCTGGAAACTCCTTGATTCCGATAGAAAACTATCAATTCATCAATCGTGACGTGAGTTTAAAAACAAATAAACTAACGCTTTGAGTCGAAGCAGTATCAACATATCTGTTTTTATTAACTGTATCGAAAAAACTACATATTATGCTGTGAAATTGTCTTATTTTCTCTGAATGAATATTTACTTAAAAACCCTTAAATCGGCTCCGACGGCTTTATTCAGAAGTAGAAACTATATCTCTGATAATGAAATGGTGCCAAAAAGCGGATGACACACAGCATCCGCATAAATAAATGTGATATGGTAATTTAACGCAATGGAGAGAGCGGAGCGCACCGTGGGATAAATTGCCGCACCGCGAGATAAATTTACTCTGAGATGGATTGCAGGTTATTTCTTGATCAACAATTGAACAGGGCACAACAGTTTTCATAAACGAGTTTTTTGCTCGTCAATCGTGGATTGGTTTCACATAATAATAATACTATCCGATCCGAATACTATTGTCATCTACGTGGTGGTGCTGTTGGTATGCATAGACGATCTTTTATTGAAAAGAGAGCGCTTAATGAAGATTTGTTAACTAAAGTCGATGTGCCATTTCACATTACTGATCTAGATTTCCGCTTCATGCTTCGTAAAATATGTATACACTTAAGCACGTGCTACTGTTATATATAAGTAGATACATATGAACGTTCGTATAATCAACCTCAGAACAGTTTAACTGATGTACCAAATGGTTACAGTACATATACAAGAATGAGAGTCGTTAAGATAGAAGATAGCTAATAAAGAAAAATATGGTTGAAAAGTATTTCGCGCTTAACCACCGGTTGTGTAAATTGGTCTCGCGTGGGTGTTAAGTAGGGTGAGGTTGATAATTCTGATCATTTGCTTTTTTTTCAGTAATTTAAGAGGACTTTTCCTACAAGCAGAAAAAGAAATGGCAGGGTAATAAAACATCAATAAAAATGAAAAAAATAGCAATAAAAATATGTGAAATCGCCACTAAATTATTAAACACTGTGCCAACGAAAAAATAACAATTCGCACTAGAAAAACTGAAAATAGCAATAAAAAATTGATAATTCACTTTCAATAATTTAAAAGAGACCGGTGTAACTTTCAAAAAAAGCAATGGAAATTAGTATAAACTCAATAATAAGCTGATAGTTTTCCGTCATAATAATAAGTTCTAGCGGTATACATGTGAAAAAACTCTTCGAATCTTTCAAATCTTTCAAACAAATCGCAATAAAAAATAAATAAAAATTAAAATATTTTGTATGGTTTCAAATGGAGAGATTTGAGAAAATTGAAGACTTTTGTCACATGTATACCGCTAGAACTTATTATTATGACGGAAAACTATCAGCTTATTATTGCGTTTATACTAATTTCCATTGCTTTTTTTGAAAGTGGCAACTTTGTGAATTTTCAATGCTAAATGTTCATTAATTAGTGCCAGTATATATTTTAGTCAAAAGAAATTGTATTGCATTTCTTCTGAATCCATTTTATGAAATATTTCCGCAAAGTATTCAATATTTATATGTAAAATTTCTGACTTGGCACGTTTAGTTGGTAAAGCTGGATTAAATTTAGTTAATCATTTCCTGTTAGACTGCCCATGCTATTTTTAAATGGTCGATTTATCAAAATGAATCATTGTTGTAACTATTAATGTCAAACATTGTTCCTTAAAATTTCTCCAGTTTTAAATCAGTTCACATTTTAAAAATGATTTTGTTTTTATATTTATTTAGATTTACTAGATTAAAGTAAAACATAAAACTATCCCAGAATATAAGATAATAAACAAGAGATTAAAAAAGTTTAGAAAAAATCTTTTGTGTTAAAAATAAGAATTGAACATTACAACCAATTTGATTTATTGTACTTCAAGTAGCAACCAGCAAGTTGCATGAGCATATGAGTGAACGAGGTCAATTGATGCATCACAGAGAACTGACAGACGAAGTTTCAGTAATCAAAATCATTATCGTTTATTTGCTGCTTAAAATGGTGTTGTTTATTCCAACTTGATAAAGGGAGTTTGTTATTTAATTTTTTAAGCGATTCTCAGAAAAATCGGTCCACGTGTTTGCACGACCATTTTTTTTTTTTATTTAACATACGTCATTCATGTCTTGATTTGGATGAGCCATCTTCGATTTGGATGAAGCTTTACAGATTTCTTCGGTTTGAGAAAAGATGTTTTTTTTCTCCGGTCTAGAGATCCTTGCAGCTGAGTGGCATATGTTTTTTAAAACACACTTATTTTATTTAGAATGGCATTATGTCCGGGTGGACATAGTCTGCTCTACTAGTCTCCTCCACTTTATTCGGTCCATGGCTGCTGATCTTCGTTTTGCTGGACTCCCTCATGCTTGCAAGGTCCTGCTCAATTTCCCCCCCCCCCCCCGCGCCCCCCCCCCCCTTCTCCCCCCCCCCCTTTATATGAAAAACATTTTTTATGGGGGTTTTTTTTTTTTCCCCCCCCCCCACCCCCCCCCCCCCCCCTCCCCCTCTCTCCCCCCCCCCCCCCCCACACCTTTTTACCCCCCCCCAAACAACAAAACCCCCCCCCCATATAAAAATATAAAATTTTTTATGGGGGGGAGTTTTTTTAAACAACACACTTTTCCCAGCGCCCCCGGTTGTGGGCCCGCCCCCCTTTATAATTCCCCCCCCAATTTTTTTGTCCCCCACATTTTTTGCGCCCTCACACAAAAACCATCTACCACCCCCCCCACCCCCAACCCATCACCCCCGATCGGGACACTGCTACCAAGACGACTCCTGTCGCGATCGAAGCCACCTGGCGGCATGCACGCTAAGATCAGTTTACCCAAATATGGGTGAAGAATACCCATAATCGCGAAAAGTGCACATACCCATTTATGGGTACATTACTACTTACCCATATTTGAGTATTTTATCCCGCACAAATTTACTCAAATATGGGTAAATTCAACTTTACCGATAAATGAGTATGTGCACTTTTTTTGCGATTATGGGTAAACTGAGCTTAGCGTGTGTACTTCGTTTTGGACGCGTTCACTTGTAGCCCAATTCGTGCTGCTTCGCGTTTCAGTTGAGTATATTGGTCAGCCCCTAACGCAAATGTTCTGCCGACAATATCCATATCATCCGCGAAGCATAGGAGCTGACCGGATTTATTGAAAATCTTGCCTCGCATATTTAGACCCGCTCTCCCCACCACCCCCCCAAAAAAAATTGAACAACAAAAATTCTGACACACCACCCGTAATTCCACCACCCCACCCCCCACCCAACACCCTATTCCGGAAATTTTTTAAAAACCCCATTGGGAAGCCGTTTTCGTGCATGATTTGCCATAGCTCCGCTCAATCTATTGAATCAAATGTGGTTTTGAAGTTAATGAATAGATGATTGTTTGGAACCCCACACTCACGATATTTCCGGAGAATTTGTAGCAGCGTAAAAATTTGGTCGGTTGTTGATCGGCTGCCCATGATTCCGGCATATAGTTACCAACAAATCTGTTTGCCAACGATGTATGCGGCATTAGCGATTGTGATCGCTCTGTAGTTCACACAGACCAACTTATCGCCCTTCTTATAGATAAGACAAAGCACTCTGGTAGTTGTTCGCCTTCCCAAGTCTTGACAATCTCTTGGTGCATCAATATTATCAGTTTCACAAGTGCAAACTTGATGAGTTCCGGGACGAGACCATCTTTACCAGCTGCTTCTTTAACTGTTTGATAGCCTCCTTAACGTCATTCATAGTTGGCACTGGTACTTTCTCCTCGTTTGCTGCAACTGGGATCTCCTTTTTCGGCTGCTTATTCATCTGCGTCAAACAGGTGATCATCGAAATTCTGCCTCCATCTTTCGGTCACATACTCATCCATCAAAAGGCTACCATCGCTTTACTACACATCTCGGAACGTGGCACAAAACCTTTGTGTGAAGGCTTTAGCGTTTTTGTAGATCTTCCGTCGTTCTTGTTGCGTGTTACAGACATACATTAAAAAAAAAGCTCATAGATTAATATCCGTCGGTTATTTTAAAAATTGCGCCTAGAACGTTGTTTCAAAGAATCACTAAAATCATAGAAAAAATATACACTGAGAATAATAACATGGAAATTTTTCAAATTTTTAATTTATTTCTGATTTTTTTTTGAAGAATCAGAAAAACAAGCAAAAGATGTTCAAGAGTGGAGAAAATTCGATAAAAAAACAAATCGATGTTTTTTATATCTTGTAGGCTATTTTCAACAATAATGCAACCATTTTTTCCATCCGATTTCCAACCGAAATGTTTTGACAACAAATTCGGTAAAGTAGGTTATATTTTACATATACGCCATTATTATAAGTCAGGCACAATTCTCCATCTGCAATGATAAATTTTTCAAATGAATTTCAAACACCTTTAACTTTAAAATTTCAACGATAGGCTGAACCACTTAAATAAATTAAATGTACTCCGAGAAAACAATTATTTAAATTTTCCATAAAATCGAGAAAAAAAACTTTTTTTTGAACTAAATTAAATCATCCGCCGCGTCCTAATAGTGCAATCCACCATTTGGTTGTTAGGGAGAAAATTGTGGAAAATAACTCAATTTTTGTTTTACCATGAACCATTGAGGACCATTTAACCCTACATCCCCGTTCTGAAAAACCGGAGATTTTTTGGAGCATCTTCTCGTGTGTACCCTCAATATTTCGGAACATCGAATCCACATAGCACTACTAGCAAACTTATTTACTATTCGCGCGCAAAATAAATTCTTCTCTTTTTTTTTACAACCGAACGGTAAATTCATTTAAAATTTGTGCAACCCTTCAATAGTCCAAGAAAACGTTTCATTTAATCTTTTTTATTATTTTTTTTTTCGCAAGATTTGTCGGCCAAAAATCGAAAGTTCCGAAAACCAACAATTTATTGACGAAAATTGTCGAATTCTCATAATTTTGATTCTACGGCAACCCCAGGTGTATTGCCCTATGGAGGGAAGTGAGGTATTCCCTTTTGGAAAAATCAGTGAGGTTATTTATAACACACGATCGGTTGTACCGGTACGTTGCACCGTTTGATGCATTAATATGCTCAATATGTTTGATACGCCAAGCCTTAACCGTGTTTTGTAGCCAAACATTGGAACAAAGGTGCTGTTCTAGTTAATGGGACGTTGGATTGGCAAAAGTTAGTAAATAGGTGGGGAAATTCTATTATCCACTATTTAAAAGTCATTTGGCAGCCCTAAAAAGGGCCGTTTGGTTTAAAATGTGGGTAGGATGGAAGGGCAACAGTCGTGTTGACTGTGACAGTTATGTTGATATGATCGACCAGCGTAAAACCATTACCCTTATTGCGTTATAGATGGTAGAGGGTCTGTTTGGGAATTTAAAGTCAATAATTAATAATAATTTTGATCACGAAAACGAAAATTTTCAAATGATTGAACCATCTCGAAAAGGCCAGTCATTTTAACCCAGTTTTGAGTCGTCTTTGACTCACTTTCGTCAAAAGTGGAGTCACTCAAATTTGAGTAAATGTAACTGGGATTGACAAGTCGACAAATCAAAAACATCGACTCAAATCAGATGGATGGTTTTGATTTGTCGACTTGTCAATCTCAGTTAGATTTACTCAAATTAGAGTAATTCCACTTTTGACGAACGTGAGTCAAAAACGACTTAAAACTGAGTTAAAATGGCAGGCCGTGAATCGACTGTGACGACAAAATTGATGCAGCGTTTAAAAACGAGCAATTGTAAGAGATAGCAGGCTTCACGTTACAATATCGGCGCGCTATAACCATGGTTAACAAAGAGGAAAGGAAAAATGAGCACATTAAAATTCAACAGAGGTGCCATAGTTACCGCTCTTCAGCGATGGATTATTTAGCGTTGAGTAATGTTGGACAGCTCCGAAACATATTTTTCCATTGCATATGATAGTGCCAGAAAATGGACAATATAGTCATAAGCATAGATTAACCTCAAATGACTGGAAGAAACATGAAATAAATAGCGATTTCAGATCATCTAAATATGAAATAAATTTTAACGTATTGTTCAACATCACATTCTGGCAACAAAGCTAGATGTGAGAAGGAACTTATGAAGATGTTCTCTCCGGTACACGCGAACAAATGCAAAACAAGCAAAAGAAAAAAATCAAGCGAACCTCTTTATCAGATGGTTTTCTGATGGTTTTCTAGATGATGCATTAGAAATCTTCAAAATGACAGTAATTAATTGGTGATCAATCATGATTTAAACATTGAATCATAAGCCCGATAGACAAAGTTTAAGTTCGTATCATTAAATGTAAAATAATTTGGAAAATGTAGGAGTTTAAAACATATTTCCTAGCAACTGATGAAAACAGTCACCATTGATTAAGTCGTTCCCTACTCTCTATCGCTTACTGCTGCATATGAAACCTTCGGTACTCACATTTTAAATCTGTGATAGGAGAATTATGAGCGTTTAGTGTATCTGATATGCAAAACGTAATTATAAGACAATACCTTCATTTGCGTTATTTTCAAAAGTTTACCAAATTTCAAACTTACGATAATTGAACTGGTAGCCGAGAATGTTTTGAACTGATGGATGTAAGCTCCTTGAAAATTTATCCATTAATAATTGAGTTATTAAGCGTTGAAAGCGTTGTTTCAATTTGTCGTGACAGTAGCTATTTTGAAATTTTTCATTTGACCCTACACTTGCCGTAAGACGTAGTTCACGTCAAAATTATGTTGATGTTGTTGTTGTTACGTGATTTCAGCCTGAAACTGGTTCATCACGCCAGGGAAACACCCTGGACCCTACACATCGAACCCATCAACACACAGGTCGGGACCAACGGCTTGACTTCCCTTCCGAAGAACGACGTCGTCATTTTAAAATTAAAATTTTGTGAAACACCAAACAAGCTTGAAATTTCAGCCCGATTGTGGAACATAGAATCAATATTGGCTTACGGTTCTCGCAAAGTGTGTGTTCAATAAATCTTACACCAATTGGTCGTTAGTGGGATTATGAAAGAAATATTTTTGCAACAATTCTTGGAGTGACAATTGGAAGCAGCGTTGATCCGGAAGCTAGAAAGATTGCAGATCCAGCAATCCACTTAAGAGTGGCTGGAGGTCATGCCATCCCCAGGTTACAATAACGCATATAATATAACTGATATAAGTTGTAACACAAGTTTGTACACTCGAAAAAAATATTTTTTTTGAGTCGTCATTAGTTAAATGCGCTCGTGGCAAAATAAATGCAATCTTTAAATAAAATTCACCAAGCCACCCATCAGGCAGGCAACCAACAATACGAAAACACAGCTCACCACGTGGTTAGTGTGCACCTGAAACTATGTGCAAGCCCCTCAAATGTCTATGTGCGTTGGCTTCGATTGATGTATTTGAGCAGCAAATTGCTGTTTTCATCATTGCACTGGTCTGGATTTTATAGTACAACAATTTTTTCACTCCATACTTTGCCAAAAATCAAAAAATACGTTGAAGGGCGGCTTTGGGCTAATTGAACTTCATAACTTTTTCAATTTAGAACGGCAATAATATTCACCAGTTCACTCGCGACAAAGGGGAAAAACAGTCTTTCCTAATTTTCTGATATGGAACTTCCTCCCGAAAATCGACCAAGAATACATATGTTCTGCCACACCAGTAAGCAAAACTCATTCAGAAGCACTTTCGATATGAATTTTTGTTGAAAACGATAATTTCTCAATTTTTCAAAATTTAAATTGAGGCAGAGAAAAAAAACGCCTTTTTCGCTCAAAAGTACAGCATACTATCTGGGGTACGAATATTTCAATGTGGAACAAAAGTCATCCAATTATGCTAAATCTCTGTTGTTCCTACAACGGCGCAATTAACCGATGGCCAAACTCTTAGTACCAGGTTTTTTCTACATGTAGCAACCCCTGCCACTTTAAAAAAGCAGATTTTTCGGAATGGGAAAAATAATTGATTCATTAAAATTACAAACACTATTAATTCATTCACATGTTAAACCAACAGCTGCGCAAAAATCTTCCGGTGTTTCAACAACGAAAAATCTTCAAATATTTTAGATTGCATACCACCAAGCCTATACATTTCGACTTCGTGACTACTGGCAGAAACGACTACCATCGGTTAATTGATTTATAGAAGACGGGACGGGTTTTAAGCAGTTTTTCAGCACTTGGAACATTTGATGAAGCTGTATGTTATCTATAATTAGAACTGCCAATATTTAGTCGTTAATCTCTCTGCTTACTTCTGATCTATCGGAACATACCCTCAGCAACGAGCATTAAACTCAGAAAATTTCATAACCATGGAATAAAGTTCCCAATTGCAGGGACTTATTAAAAGCATGCAGATTGCTTTCCGACAAAAAAAAAAACAAAAAAAAAAAAAAAAAACAAAAAACAACCCCAACCACCCCCCCCTTTCCCCCCCCCCCCCCAAAAAAACAACCAAAAAACAAAAACAAACCCCCCCACCAGAAAAAACAACACCCAAATTATTTTAACTTTGAGCCATTGTATTCTTATTCATTTACCTCACGCACATGTTAGCCAAAGCGACTGTGACGACAAACGGGATGCTTCGTTTAAAAACAAACAATTCTAGGGTTTTTTTTTCATTAGGGCGAATCTATAATTGAGAGATTCTCTCCGGGCTCGCTCTCTTTCATTCATTACAGCGCCATTATAAAACTTTCGAGGGATTCTTTAGTACAGATCGAAACACAACAGTGATGGCTAGCATACCCTACAAATAGTAGAATGAAAAACGTAAAGGAGATTGGTTTATGAATGAAAGAGAGCGAGCCCAGAGAGAGTCTCTCAATTGTAGATTCGCCCTAATGAATAAAAACCCTAGAATTTTAGAGACAGCAGCCGCCCGTAGAAAGATGCGGGCCCAACCTTTATCAAAAAAAAAAGGAAGAAAGAGTATCCCCCAAAACAACCACCAGGGCCACCCCGCCCCCCCCCCCGCATATTATTTTTTGGAGAAAATAGGACACCCCCGAAAAAAATTTTTTTTTTTTATATGAGAGCGCCCGAAAAGAGACACTAAACACAACACCACAGAAACCCCCCCCCACCCGAAGAAAAAAAAAAAAAAAAAAAAAAAAAAAAAAAAAAAAAAAAATAAAAACCCCCCTTTATCACTTTTTCTAAAAAAAAATAAAAAAACTGAAACGCTATTTTGAACTATCACTAGTAAACGCGAACAAATTCCGTTAAATTCCACTACAGATAGCTTATCTTTTGACCAATAGGCCTATTTCGTCTGCGACTTACAGACTTCTTCAGTGTCGAGTGCTCGACACTCGCAAAAGTGTTTTTAAAAAAAGTGTTTTTAAAAAAAAAGTGAAGATGAAATAAATAGTTATTTCAGATCATCTATATATGAAATAAATTTAAATCAATGTTCAACATCTCATTCTGGCAACAAGCCTAGATGTGAAAAGGAGCTGATCAAGACATTCCCTATGGTACACGCGATTAAATGCAAAATACACAAAGGCAAAATTTGAGCGCACTTCTTCAGCAGGTAGGAAACTGATGGTTTTCTAGATGATGTATTTTAAATCTTCAAAATGACAGTAATAAATTAGTAATCAATCATCATGTCGATAGATAGAGCTTATGCTCGCATAGTTAAAAGTGAAATAATTTGGAAAATGTGGGAGTTCTGGGACCTATTCCCGAACAGCTGATTAAAACAGTGACCCCTGATTAAGCCGTTCCCTACCCTATGTCAAATTGGAGCTTTTAGGCAGGTCTACATAGGTGCGTTTTTGTTTTTGAGCAAGTTCTGGAAATAGTATTTTGTTCTTTAGAGAAAAATGTTATTTTTCAGCACGTAACGTTTACCTCAAATATATTGCGTTTAGAAATCTTAAATGTAAGGGTATAGTAGCCTGGCTAACTTTCATCAAAGTTATTGCAGTTTTTTAGGATATTGACTATTTCTGATCATAAAATTTTTATGGGCCACTTTACTCCATTCCCCTTCATCATTTTTTTTACAAAGGATATTCTCTTAATTAAGCAAGCAAACCTTGGAAATTCCAGCCCTGTTAAAGAACTTCCAAGGTTTGCGGTTATCGCGAACTGTCTATTAAACTTTGCGTTTAAACCAAACAAAACTCATATCCTCCGGTATGGTCATGAGCCTTCAAAAGTAAGGATAGAATATTTCAGCAATAGAAAAGAAAAAGTAGCTTGCAGGGGCTACTTCTAGCTTTCCATTACTAGATCGTGTAAAGCCTTGAGAGACAAGTCCATGAAAAATTACCAAACATTATCATGCAAAATGCTTTTCTTTTAATTTTAAAATAGGGAAGATGTACCTATATTAATCTCATCACTTTGCAATTCATCCTACTTGAAATAAAACGATATACACGTGACAGGATTAGTTAGTAATGTTTGTTGTAGTTATTTAACGTAAGCAAACATTATTAGAAAACGAAACCGATCCTTCAACTGCCCAATTGTTTGATTCATCGTAGTATGAATAATGGAA
The DNA here is from genome assembly GCA_024533555.2 of Aedes koreicus. Lineage (NCBI taxonomy): Eukaryota > Metazoa > Arthropoda > Insecta > Diptera > Culicidae > Aedes > Aedes koreicus. The sequence continues at coordinate 101,829 of JAHHFK020002405.1, read as the reverse complement.
CAATGAGCTTAATATGGGGGCAGTTACCCCAGTTAATAATTGACATGGCAAAGAAACACTTAAACCTATTTTTTTAAACCCGCATTTCACTCATTCTATGCCTATACTCAGCTCAATCACCCTAATGGTCTATATATACTCATCCCCTTCATTTGCAGATCACCGGTGGTGGCAAATTAGCGCACGAACTACAGCGGCAGTCGCCACATCCACATCCACATATTCACCGTGTGACGGCGGAGAGAGTTCATAGATTCGCACACCGCTGATCTTTCTTCTAGCTGCGTGGGGACGCTGTAGAACGGGTGGCGCAATCATCATCAGTCTTACTTTACAGCTCTCTCCCTCTGCCAAGGTACCTAGTCGTGATTTGTTCCTCCAGTTGTAGAAGAAAGCCCACCGGCAGCGTCGATCATCAGTATTACTTGTGGATTTTGTGCAGAAGGCTTGTCTAGTTAAATTCGCAATCATGGTGAGTGATGTTCTGAAACAACCATTAACTCGACTTCATTGATTCACGATGACATGCGATTCATAATTTGTTTGCGTGAGATTATGTAATTTTAGCGTGATTATGAGAGCTCAGAGGTTTTGCGATGGTTTTTAGAAGATGGTAAATAGATGTGATTAATCACAATAGTAAACAAATTAGGAAAAGATTAAGGAAGAACTGAGCCAAAGAAAATATCCCTTACGTCAACCTTGAACCTTGTATTCATGGCCACCGGCAGTGAACCAAGAGTAAATATCCACTCTTCGCCAATAAGGCTGTTACAATTTCTAAAAATAAATTTGAAGAATATCTGACCATTGTCGTTTATTGTGAATGAACGTTTACGCAGGCTTTCTGATATTTTTTGTTTGTTTGTCAAACCTGAGAAGCGGGCATGTGATGTAGTGATGCATGTATGTAACAACGTTTGGGATGAAAAGTGAACGGAAAGACGGTTCTCGTCAAGTGGTTATGCCATCCCTTTGTGGGTCAGAGCAATTTTTCTCGGTCGGTGATGCGAAAATAATTTTCACACTATCAACAACGATGGATGCCTCTACCGAGAGGTGGGAGCGTTTGGTAAATGCTGGGAACCGGCGGTAGGTTGCGGTTGTGATAAAAATGGGATATTTTGGCTTAGAGTTTACATTACAAAGTAGGTTGGGTGGTAGTCATTTGTTAGCACATTAAAAACTTGAACGTTGATGAAACAATCATCGAATGTGTTTGGTCGTAGAAAATTTTATAAACTTGATGGTGACTAAATATTTATTTAACTGCCTAACCGATCTGTAAAATAATAAACCCACTGTTTGGAACACAACGACAAATGAGAGTATATTATCGCAATGTGGCAAATTAGCTTCTGGGTAGAAATTATTCTATATAGTTAAAAATATCATTTGGTTAGTCTATATAGTTTGAAACGAAAAGTTTGGTTCTGAAACTCCAATGTGCCAGCGCTGTTGGAGTTCGCAATTAATTGAGCTCAAATGTTCCGAGAAAAGTCAGGACCTGACTTGGAATCGATTGAATGTGGGGGAGCGTAATCGATACTCACCTTACTAACCTTAGATCCGTGAAAGTGGGGGCGCCCATTAATTCCACTTGGTATTGCCTTCACGAGTTCTTTTGCAATTAGTTACAGACGGTGGCATAGAATTTTAGAGTGTAACTTGTAGGCGTTACACTGCATCGTGTTTGCGTGAAAGTTGCAGTAATCCAGCTTGACACCCAAAAACCCCAACCCACAAAATTAAAACCAAAAAAAAATCACAAAAACACAAAAAAAAAACACTAACTTTCCATTCACCCACACCAAACCTTCATTTCACACTTCCCCCCCCCCCACAAAATAATATTTCCACCTTTTATTTTTTTTGGTTAGCCAACCTTAGTGGTTCACCGCCATATTTTAATAGCTCAAATGAAATTCAATCAATCAAAGCAACTTTGTTGTTTTTCAAATGAAACATTTCTTCCACGATTTCCTAAATGGTATGGAGTCGCAGGGTTCTTAGATTTAATCAAAGCTTATATACAACGTCTGTCAAGACCAGGGCTGGCAAATGTCATTTTCAATGAAAAATGACCTACGATTTTTACCGAACTACGTCTGAAAATCTCATCGGGCGAGAAAACGATGATGGAGATTTTCTTCTAAATCTCATCGAATTTTTCGTCATGACAGCACGTGACAGTGTTTTGGTCATCGCTATCACAAGCACATTTATTGATATAATTGTAAGTTTCATAACAAAACTTGAAATAAAACGTCCACTCTGTCGATTACATATTTTTGTTTTTTTTTTTTGTACCCCCGCCCCTTCATTCATATTATTGCTTGGCTAATTTCAAGTAGACTAGTTAGAAATTTGTAAAACAAAATCTCATGAGACAAAATCTCATGACTGCATGATGGTGTGAGAATGACAAGAAATCTCATGATAGTTCATTTCTTCTCGTGACAGTGAGATGGCATGTTTTTTCATTGTCAGATGATGGCCGTGAGATTTACCAGCTCTGCTTTTTTTTTTTTTTCCCCCCCCCCCCCCCCCCCCCCCCCCCCCCCAACACAAACCCCCCCCCCGCTGTCGGGGTGTGGTTATGAGAGGAGGCTTTCCCGGGTTGCGGGGGTGGGGGTTTTTTTTGGGTCTCGGTGCGCTATCGAGATAGCGGATATGTAGTTATTTTTTTTGTGGATAACCGCGCCCGGGCTCCTTGTTGTTGTTGTATTTCATCGTTGAGCAATTGTTTTCCCGTGTTTTTTTCTTCCGGGCCGCACCCCAGCGGGGGGCCGCTGGGTTTGCGAGCTGGCTTTCGAGCCGACCTGGGACGTTTGAGACAAGCAAATGTGATGAAGTTTTTTTTGGGGGGATTAGTAGTTGATGAGAAGCGAATCGACAACCTTTACAGAAGGGACAGGTTTAAGATGTGAATTCAAGAGCTTGGCGTCGTTCCAGAATAATCTGGAATACTCATCCGCATTTCATCCAAACACACCCGAATTTTTCGTTTCAGTGTCAGTTCGTTCTAAAAGCGATGTGCCTGTGCAGATCGGCCCATAGTGATTCCATTCGAAAAAAAAAAAAAGTCTCAAAACGGATTTTACATAGCTAAATTATATGTTTCCATGTTATTTTGGGTAGCTGATTTCAAATATACTATCTAAATTGTCGTTTTTCACAACCGCACTACCGAGATATGGCCACTTTATGGTTCCCTGGAATATCCGGAACATCCGATAAAATGGTAAATTCACTAGTCTCGTCCGAAAGTAATACGATTTTTTAAAAACCCTTTGTACATAAAATGTAAGAAGTAAAGCGATGTGGTGATCAATTGATGGTTCTGATAATATCCGGAAGTTCCGGAACATCCGTAAAATTTAATAATTCTGTAATTCCATATCAATATTGGATAGGTTTGTTGCTTTTCAGAAAATATATGACTCGAATTTCTCATCTTGTCAATAGGGTGACCCATTTTGAGATGGGGTGGTCCCAAAAACGAAATTTTAGAAAATAAATATTTTTCAAAGAATTTTAACTTCTAGACCACTGGACTGATTTTCAATTTTGTCAGCAAGGATTGATGTGGAATAATGACAAATAAAATTAGAAGTAATATCGCATTTTATATACACAAGTAATCGAATGATTTTCAAAACTCAATTAGTGACGAATTAGCTTAAAGTTTACACTTTCACTTCTTGACTGTAGTTTCTTCCGACAGGATTTAATTATTCCATATCTCACATATTAATGCAATGCAATGTGATCACACAAACTAATGCAATCGAAAGTACGGAGTGGAGTTTGAACCCCGTTTCTGCCGGAATATATTTTATTCAGCAAAACGAAAAGGTTGTCACTAACGTTTGCATTAAAAATAAATGGACTTTTTTTTCGGATGGTGATAAAAAACAGCTGTGACAGATAATTGCTTTTGATAAATTTCCCATAGAAGGTAATTATTTAAGATTACTTGCAAAAAAAAATGTACGCCCTGCGAGCGGCCTTCCGGCAGTTAAACGGAACATTCGCCATGGCGGACAAAAACATGCGTGTAGGCATGTTTTTGAGTTCTTTCTTCGTTTTATTTATCAATTCCTCCTCAGTTTTCGCGACAAAATTGTTGGAGTAGATCTTACGCTTCAGGTTGGCCCAGAAATTCTCGATGGGACGCAGCTGGGGGACGTTGGGCGGGTTCGCCGACTTGGGTACTACATCGACATTCAGCCGTTTCCTCCAACGATCGCTTCGAGTAGTAGGCCGACGCCAGATCCGGCCAGAAAAGCGCGTTTTTGCCCTTATGGTATTTCTTGATGAACGACGCAACTTCCGGCATGCATTTAGCACTATAAATTTCCCCGTTCACGGCCAGTGCGGAACGAAAGAAGAGCGGCTTTGACATCCTCTTCTCGCTGATTGTCAGCCACAGCAGCACCTTCTTGGGGACCTTGGTGTGTGAAATGAACTTCACCTCGGAGCTGACTTCATTCGTGGAGGAAGTAAAATACGAAGTGCCCCACCAGTTGTTGCCATCCAGGGTCTTGTCGCTCAGGGCCGTTGGCCGTCCGAAACCGGGCATTCTTTCGATGCTCTGATTGTTGTCTAATAGTGCCAAGATGTTGTAGATGCCGGAACGGGCGTATCCGGCGTTCACAAAGTGCAGCACGATGTCCGTTTTCGACGCGGCGGGGTGCCGTTCTTTGAACTCGCACACTTCTGAACGGAGTTGCTTCTATGTTTCTGCCATCACGGTTAGAGTTCGACTGATGGAGCTGTCAAATTTGGCCTGCTGACTCATGGGTTACTATGATTGATGCTGCATGGGTAGTTTCATCAGTGCGGGTGAAGGAAAACCCATGAACAATCGGCAATTTTTGTCCATTTTTTTTAATGCAAACGTTATGAGGAGTCATGCACAAAATACGCTTCAATGGGGATGGGGATTGAAGTTTTGTCACAATCAAGGGACAAACAAACAAGATGAATGGGGTGAGGGGGAGGGGTCTATTTTTTTCCTCAATGTCCCGTGACATAATGATGACTCCTAAAGAGTTGCGCATTGTGTTGAGGCTTCTGTTATTTTGCTTTCTTTATGAACTATTTATTTGACAAAACACAAGAGAACATTATGTACTTTTTTTCGCTCCATCGTGACTTTCCAGAAACTTTTCATATCATCCGCTAAATGTGAAGTATAGTAACTGGAGATAAGACTGGCTGAAGAGCTTATAATAAACCGACTAACTTGTTTATGTTTCGTCAATCTAAAGCCCGATTCAAAGTAAATTTGGACGCATACAAGTCATCATAACTCAAGAATAAAACAAATTCAGCTTTCAAACGATATGTAACAAGTAATTACATTTTACCGTTTCGAACGAACTGTCGCACTTTGCTTGTGATCGATGCCATCAAGATCTGCACAGTCGCTGGTGACACTGTACCGGCGAACTTATTCCACTTTGAACGCATTTGTTGTGCATTTGTCACTTCTTTACCGCATCCTCGAAGTTTTCGCTTGACAATTGCCCAATATTTCGCGATCGGTCTGAACTCAGGGCAATTCGGAGGATTAATCACTTTGGCAACGAAATTAACGTTGTTTGCAGCATACCATTCTAGCAACTCCTTAGAGTAGTGGAAGCTGGCTAGATCCGGCCAAAAGATAACGTTGGTGTTGTGTTGCCGAATGAAGGGTAAAATCCGCTTTTTCAGACACTCTTTAATGTAAACCTTCGACGTCATTGTGTGAGATGTGACGAAAACCTTGATTTTAAGGCCACAACTGCAGATTCCTTGCCAAATTATTAGTTTTCTAGCAAACTTATCAGCAAAAACAAATTTATACCTGGAAGGGACATCCTCACGACCAGTTGCCAGATAAAATTTTCGTCCGGAAATTTGTTTATAATCCATTTTGACATATGTTTCGTCATCCATTAAAATACAGCCTTCAAATTTCGTCAAAACTCGTGCGTATAGTAATTGTGCTCGCTTTTCGGCCCCTAAATTTTGTTTCAGGGAGCGATTCGGATGTTTACTGGCACAAAAAGACTTATATACTTCTCTTGAAAGGATGTTACGCACGGTGGAAAAGTTGGAATCGTGTTTCTTTGCCAAATCACGTATGGAGACACCTGGGTTGCCTTTCACGTACCTCAACACGTTTCTCCTCAGCTATTTGTCCCTAGTGCCACTTTTATGATAGATGCGCTGTGCTCTATCCACACTCAGAGTATCCTTGTAACTTTTGATTACAAGACACACCGTTGACTTTGAGAATTTTAACACTTCTGCTATTTTGGAGGCAGACCACGAAGGATTCTCTAGATGGTTGTGCACAATTAATTTTCTTTTCTCAAGTTCCATGATCCGTAATTTCGAGATGCGTCGATCAATCGAGAAAACCAATTTTTCACCAATTTCTTCGTCAACTAAACATCAACAAATGCCTGTCAAACGTTTTTTGTTCCAACCACCAGGGACGCGGTGGTATATTAAACCGTGCGTCTAGATTTACTTTGAATCGAGCTTTAGAACGAAGGTAATGTACAACACTTCATATATTCCGGATGTTTTGGAGGACCATGCAGTGGCCAGTCGAAATCACAAATGGGTTACTACAATGAATTTGTTCTCACATTAAATGTAAATTTATTTGGAAATAAAAACTTAAATTTATCCACCTATCGTGAAATCCAACCATTTTTACACTTCTCTGGGAGTACTAGGAATACGAATCCGGATGTTGTTATTGTGGTCCTGGAAACGTGATATCATCACCAATGCACTTATTTTTCAGTTCTCATGTTATTCGATGTGTTGCATGATGGGTTTTGAGCCAAATCCGAATCTGGCATTATTCCCGGGAGTGGCCGGAACATCAACCCGGGTTTGGCCAATGTTGTTCTGGACTTTTGATATTATCACCATTGGACTTAGTTTTGAATTCTCATGTAATTTTCGATGTCGCATGATGGGTTTTGTTCTAAGTCAGAAATTGGCCACTTACCTGGTGGTATATCCGGAATCAGAAAACCGATTCCAATAAAGTTCCAAATCGACATATGTGGCTACAGTATCTTTTATTTGATGGTTGTTTTATTCAAATCGGTGCAGTAGTTGCTTGGAAAGCTGAGTTAGAAATTTCGTTACTCACATACACTACACACACATGTGTTCAGTTCGAGCTGAGTTCGTTGTATATAACACTCGGCCCTCCAGGCCTTGGATCAAAAGTCAGTTTTTCCAAGATATATTTATATATACTTCTTTCTAAGAAGGGTAAAACCGTAAAAATTTGATATGAGATTTATGTATTTACCAATTTTACGAGTTTTCTAGACATTCCAGAACTCTGGCCTCCCGGAACCGTATTTGCGCAAGATGATTTCGGAAAGCTGGTAGAAAAATCCTCAAAATAAGTCTAAGGTGGTGTATGTACGCGTGTGTGCTCACATTTGAAACCTTAGTAGAAGTTTTTTTTCCCGAATTTCAATATAAGAATATAAGAAATATAGAATCTATGCAGCATCGATCCAAAAGATCCCTTCGTCAGTCCGAGCGGTTTCATGCTTTCAAAATCTCACATCTGTGATCGTTTGTGGAAGGATGACTTCTTTTACTTTTCATACAAAAAGGTTGCTAAAATCAATGCCAAAAACTACCTCAACAATGTTTTGAAAGGAAATTTGATGAAACATGCTGAAACCATCAGCAAATGGGGGTTTCAACAGGACCCTTCACATTCAGCAAAAGTTAAGCAGGTCTGTTGCTAGAACAACTTGCCGGACTTTCCCTAAAGAATTATTGCCGGCCTCTTTGCCAGACGTAAACCCAATGGACTTTTCCATTTGGAGCATTATGGAAGAAAAGTTTAAGAACTCCAAACTGATGGGCATTGAGAAATGCAACAAAACATTGCTGAAAATATTGAATGAGATTTCTGAACAAGCGACGCTTGTCGCTTATAATGCTTTCCCGAAACGACTCAAGGCAATAATTAAAGAAAAAAGTGATCCAATTGAACTTAAAGTCTATCTTGTTATTCTTTAGTATGTTAGTTATAGAACCCAAAATTAAGTAATATAATATTTATTTCAATTCAAAGCTATGAAGTTCTATTTTTGCATGACCTAATTTGGCCAACCATAAACATCTTAAGAAAGTTAACATGTAATGTATGGCATCTTCTATAATTTAGTAAAATACTATTTAATTAAAAAAATATACAATTTTGCAATAGTGAGTTCATGTTCCACGTTGATCATGTTCATCAAATTTAATCAATAATTTTCACTCCGAGTATACTTACGAACACTACAAACCTCTTTGCTCTCATAATTTCGTCTCAATCGATCTCAATCATCAGCGAAAAAAAAAACTGACATATACGTCCTGTCCATTTGTCTCATCCGTCAATCTTCTGCACTACAATTCCCTCGGTTTGCCTGTACAACAATGATGGTGCCACGTTTGACATGAATGCCTCATCAAATCCGTCTGCCCAAATGCAATACACACATTCATCTGACACATGTTCCTCTCGCCTTGCCCGCGCAGTTATTCATGTGTCACCAGATGGCGATGGAACACGAGTCCAAGCAGAAAGAACATGCGGCTGCCAGCACATCCACACCGCAAACACCCACCAGCGAGCATGTAAGTTGCATGAGGCCATTGCGAGAATTTACCTTCGCTGTCTGCCTATAACCGAGCCTCTGCTTTGGTTTTCATGCAACTTGTCTGATCGTCCCGAATTATGCTCTAACGCTGCCTTCTATCGCTTCTAACTCTCACTTTGCAAATTCGTTTGGCCCTGTCCTTCACATAACCCATAAATGTCATCTAGTAGCTCAATGTTCTAATTGTTATGAAATTAATGTATGCGTACTCTAACCGAACTTTTCTCTACAACAGACGATGCGTGACGCCAACGTACCAATCATCTGGGTCCTCGGTGGCCCCGGATGTGGCAAGGGAACGCAGTGCGAAAAAATTGTAGCCAAGTACAACTTTTCGCACTTCAGTACCGGTGATCTGCTACGTGATGAGGTTGGATCCGGTTCGGATAAGGGCAAGGAACTGCAGGAAATGATGAAGCAGGGTATCCTTGTGCCAAATGAAACCGTTCTGACGCTGCTGGAGGCCGCCATGGCAAAAGCCTTGAGCAGTACTGTCGGTTACCTGATCGATGGGTAAGTATGGTGTTCAAATTGCGTTGTGCATTGTCTCTCACAAACACTTGTTCTACAGATATCCTCGTGAGCCAGCGCAGGGTCCGGAATTCGAGAAATTCATCGCTCCAGTTGACATAATCTTGTACTTTGAGTGCTCAAATGTAAGTCACTTTTACTGTTTTATTGAAACTATAGAGGCGCTTTAATCTTTATGCACTAGGATAACGGTTGATATGATCCAAAATTTTGCCATGTCGTGAACGTATTGGACGTAGTTGTCCAAATACGGATCCATAATGTACTTCATCTTGTAGTAAACTCCTTGGCCGTCCTTTTCGACGATCGAACATATACTTACGATTCTGTACCGAGAATAATTATACCCTCTGATTCTATCCTTGATGCTTTTCGCTATCTTTTGACTCATTTCGAGGTTCTTGTCCGGATTGTAGATCCACTTCACCAAATCGCCATCCTCATCACGGATGATGAATTGCGATCGAATTACCTTCTGCATCATAGTTTTGATCCGGTTTACGTTAAACGGGGCTGTGGCGATCGTTTTCTCCTCTTCCTCCTTGTTGATGTAGGTGTTCAAGTCCTTGGACACTTCCTTGTACTTGCTTTTACGATTCCCCAGAGCTGCCGTAAGCGTTTCGGAGAATCGCATATTCTGCGAAACGGGAGCGACTCCCCTGAGGTAAAAAGAAAATGATGAACCACTTATACAAACTCATCAGGAAATACACCAATTACTGTTTTCCACCGCTGACTTTCAGTGAGCCCCACACAGCCATTGGTGACGATTACACTCGCAGCCTAATCGATGTACTTGTTTATTGATTTTCTTCAACCCGATGTAGCGAACCGGCAAAGGCACTTGCCTGTATGTGCATGAAAGTTCACAATCGAAATGATGCACCAGTGCATTGCAATGAGCAGCGAAACGGTGCTAGAATGGGAACTTGTACCAGTTTCGTTGGCGGGCAAATGCATCAGCGAAGTACCGACCTATCAATTAGCGCGTGACACGTGTTTCGTGATTTCGTTGTTTCCGTTTATGATGGTTGCTCGTTCTTTGCAATTGTGTTTTTTGGCTATGTGTACAAACCAGTTTGATGGGAAATCGTTGCTTATGTTGTAATGCTCTACTTTGTAAATGCAATGTGGAAAACAGTTGAAGTTAATATTATATTGAATGAAAGGAGATTCTTAGGGGAATGTAGGTTTTAGAAACAATGTTGCCCTAATACAGGAAACCTGTAGCAGATTCATGGGCTCTTCTGTATGACAGGTTATTAAAGGTTCAATAATTTGGCAAATATTCGAGGTCAAAGCAAGCTCTGGCTACGAGTGACCGTGTTTTCTTGATTGCCATTGTTTTTGATAATAAGTGCATGTTTTAGGTTTATATCATAAATATAGAAGTGTATTGGTGATGGTACTGGAATTCTTTACCGGCGCATCGTCACATGTTTTTATTTGTAGGCGCTGCGACACCCACCTTTGAAAACCAATCCCAATGCAGTTCTGTGAGTGTTTCACATTAAGAACACAGAAAGTTTGAGAAAGCTGATAGGATATTGGTGAGACCTTTGCTTTAGTATTTACTTCATATATTTTTACACTCACAGCTGAACCAGAATTTACCAGTGGCGATAAAACTGTTAGTTTAAGGTTCATATTCTCAGACTATAGAAAGGAAAAGGGGTTTCAGCATTTATTTCTAATATTTTTTAGCGAATCATACCACTAAAAACATAAGCATTTAAAATGCTAGGACAAGCATTAGTGCTAATGTTTCAACCGCTACACAGTTTGAAAGAAACATGTAATTTTCTGCGTTATCTAATGCACACCAATTTGGCAGAAGGTCATGGGATATTTTTCATAAATTTATGCCAGATAACGCCTGTATCTAGTCTGTTGCATGAAAGATTGCATACGGTTTCATTGTTTACGCTTGTTTTGGCTTACAATTGAACGAGGGAAATTTTACGCGTCTGTTAAAATTCATTATTTTTTCTGTGTACAGTATAAAAGGAGTAACCACTTAACCTTTCTAGAACAGATTCATCTAATGACCAACTAATTAGAAATGAACTTAACGGACCGTACGGTGTCAGATGTCCACGTTCCTTCTATCTACTGGATTCAGAGATATCGTATTTAGAGATCGGAGATGCCGACGAACCCACGGAGTTCCTTGCCCTTTCGTGAGTTCCCAACCTAGCTGAGGGACAACTGAGAGCGCTTCCTCTCACTTGAGCGACGCATGCCATGAGATCAGGGAGCCATTCGACAAAACCGAACAAGGCCCGTTATTACACGCGCCATATCGCGGTCCTACGGTCGTCCAACTCCAGCACATGGCTTTACGTGGTCTTCGATGTATCAGCGAATGTTTCAGCGGAAACCGATCGTTATATTGCTCTCAACTAATGCCCTTCTGGTTTTTTGGGAGTATTACCGGTCTTTTTGCATATTGAACGATCATTTTTTGCCATCCTCGTCCGTTTGCGGAAGCACTTTGTCGTATTCACGGCTGATATATCCAAGATGTATTGGCATATCCAGTTTATCCCAGCTCACTCGAGCTTCCAACGTGCTTCCAGGGCTGCCACTCCGGGTCCTAGAAATAAAAACCGTGACGTATGGAACAGCCTTGCGCTCCATTCCTTGCCACCAGGTGCTTGCTACAATTGAGCATCGACTAGGCTGCCTTCTTTCCAATGGCGGCAAAGATCATCTGAGAAGACTGTTACGTCGATGATATCCTGTCCGGAGTCAATACCGTACCAGAGGTTATCGAGTGTCAGGTCCAGCTCCAATTCTCCTGAACTGCTACAGAGCAGTTCTGCAGCTGATCGTGAGGAGCTAGTGAATCTGAGCGACGGCTACGAAGAAGTGATGAAAACTCTGGGACTGACCTGGAGTCCACAACGGAATAATTTGCATTCGTCGCCAACCACCACGCTGACCAGTTGAAACTACCAACCAAACGATCCGTCCTTTCCGAGATAAATAAGCTGTTCGACCTGATCGGTATGATATCGCCGGTCATCATCATCGCCAAACTCATAATGCACAAGATTTGGTTGGCGGGAATACCATGGGACACCAGTCTGGAAGGAAACTTGTTGCAGGAATGGCTGCAATTCCGGAGGACCCTGAAAAACGTGAATAGCATCAGGATCCCCCGGTGCGTCCTGAGGTCGAACCACATCGCTGTCGAGATGCAGGGATTCTCGGATGCATCCAAACTGGCCTATGGAGCGGCGGTGTATCTCCAATGCATCTTCTCCGATGGATCTTCTCCGATGGATCTTCTCCGATGCAAACGAGTCTTCGTTTGCTCAGCAGCAATTCGAAGGTGGCCTCCAGTGAAGCAAGTTTCACGCATGGAGCTAACATAATGGTGAAACTGATCTCCACTGTTCTGCGATCGTTCGACCTCAACGTCAGCAACGTCGTTCTCTTGACAGCCAGATTGTCCTCACCAGACATTGTGTCTCAAGGTCTGCTGCCAGAGACCTTGCGAACCAACGAGCTTTGGTGGACGGGGCCCAAGTTCCTCTAGAGCGCAGATTACAAAGTGGAGATTCCGGAAGATTTTTTCTGACGAAGTCGTCCCAGAATTGAGAGCGATTGTTGAAACGTTTACATTAAAAAAATGGACTTTTTCGGATGGTGATAAAAAAAAAAGTTAAAACAGATAATTGCTTTTGATAAATTTCCCATCGAAGGATATAAGGATACTTGCAAAAAATTCTACGCCCTTGCGAGCGGCCTTCCGGAGTAGATCTTACGCTTCAGGTTGCCCCAGAAATTTTCGATGGGACGCAGCTGGGGAACGTTGGGCGGGTTCGTCGACTTGGGTACCACATCGATATTCGGCCACTCCATCTCCTCCAACGATCGCTTCGAGTAGTGGGCCGACGCCAGATCCGGCCAGAACACCGCGTCTTCGCCCTTATGGTATTTCTTGATGAACGACGCAACTTCCGGCAGGCATTTCGTACTATAAATTTCCCCGTTCACGGCCAGTCCGGAGCGAAAGAAGAGTGGCTTTGACGTACCCTCCTCGCTGATTGTCAGCCAAAGCAGCACCTTCTTGGGGAACTTGGTGTGTGAAATGAACTTCACCTCGGAGCTCACTTCCTTCGTGGGGGAAGTAAAATACGAAGTGCCCTGCCAGTCGTTGCCATCCAGGGTGAGATACCAAGTAACATTGCTAACACCATCCCGCTTTATTAAGTTTTATTAAAGTTGTATGAAAGCCACTTGAAATCAATTTGGTTTTATTATGGCACCAAGAGGTGCCAATAGGTTTCATAGTCAGATCAAGTTTATGAGAACCCACACAGCTTGTTTACAACAATCTTAAAACTTTGTTTCTCAAATTCCTTTTACTCCTATCAAAGGTTTTATTTCGACTTTATGAACTCGTAAAATGCTGTATAGAAATGCCGTTTTAGGACTCATTGATTTTATCTTATTATGGTCAGTTGAAAAAGCATTTTAAAACCATTTTGCCTCAAGTAAATGCATTAAACGGCATTGAAAGAAGTCACCATAAGACCAAATAGTTTTATAATAGTCATTGCGAAGATAAATTGGCTTATGGCAAAACTGTGATTTTTTTCCAATCGCCATTTTTAAATATTAGAAATAAATGAAATGTGGAAAAATAAATGCATCAAATTTTCAATGGTATGCAAAAAAACAGTAGATCGGAGACTAATTTCGGCATTTTTTAAGATAATCTCATCCAATTCCAAGCACTTTTCAGGAAATTCATGATTAATTTATCGACTATATTTGTTTTTATTTGATTTATGTTGTTGTAAATTCCCATAATTTCCGAGGCGCTTTAATTTTCTGCTCTTATCGTGTCAATATTCACCATAAATATAATTGCGCACATAATTTGGAGCATAATACCAACAATCAATATGCAACTAGCGATTTGAAATTGGTTCACTGTTGTAGAACCCCTTGGTCCGAAGTACACCTTGAAGCCAGCACCTTGCTATACATATTTGCGCCTTTGTTTTGATTTGCTGTGTTATTTTGACAGAATATTTGAGAGTGTGTTCGTGTGAGTTCATTATTAGGGGCGCATTATTAAGCTTGGGACCGAGCTTGGGACCGGTGTGCTAGTACTGACTGAGCCAAGAAAAAAATCGTATTTGTTCGGGACCTACTGGTCTTAGAGTTAGTCTATGATAATACTCTGTAGAAAACACGATTTGTTTTTGATATTTTGCTATCAAACAAAATTTCCCGCAATACAAGACCTTTTTCTTTACTGCTAAATGAATCAGAAGAGCAAAGAATCGAACAAAGCAGAACAACAAAAACCAACCTCGATTTCACAAAGAAGTTTGACAGATGTGGCCATTTGGCCACATTCTGGTTTTAATGGCAGCCAAAAGGTTTTCTGAAGGTTCTCAAGTGGTCATAACATCTTTCACAAGAACATTTTCAAAATCTTTATGTTCTTATAAAGGTTTTATTAACTTGTTTTCACCACCGTCTATAGAGTTGGCCATTTTGTACAAATTTCGGCTTTAAAGAAAGATAGGGGAGGTGTTGGTAGACAAAACAGTTTTGAATGTAGTTTTATTAACAAAGCCGGGAGGCGGCTATACGGCTGGAATAAAATTAAAATTGTTACTTGGGATAGGTCTCGTCGTCCATCACCACCGCCACGTCGCGATTCACCGGGAAAATCGAGTTGACCATCTTATTCAGCCGATGCGGCTGCGCCGTTGCCCGCAGTTCCGAAACCAGTGGACGCGACTTCCGCTTCCTGACATGTATGTTCATGTTCGCCAGGTACTTTTTCACTGTTTGGCCGGTTGAACCGACCTCCCGGCCAAGCGCACGCAGCGATGTAGCCACTTTTCCCTCGGTCTTCCTCTTCAGCATCCTTTGGAGCTTCTTGTCGCTCAGGGTCGTCGGCCGTCTGGAACCGGGCTTTCTTTCGATGCTCTGATTGTTGTCTAATAGTGCCAAGATGTTGTAGATGCCGGAATGGGCGTATTCGGTGTCCATAAAGTGCCGCACGATGTCCGTTTTCGACGCAGCGGGGGGCCGTTTTTGAACGCGCACACTTCTGAACGGAGTTGCTTTACTGTTTTTGCCATCACGGTTAGAGTTCGACTGAGAGCTGTCAAATGTTGTATGCTGACTCATGGGTTACTATGATTGATGCTGCATGGGTAGTTTTGTCAGTGCGGGTGAAGGTAAACGCGTGAAAAATCGGCAATTTTTGTCCATTTTTTTAAATGTAAACGTTAGCATCCGCCATCCACCAAGACGAGTTGCCTGTCTTTTCAAAGTACAGCCCATTTCGGAAACTCCAATGGGTGACTGCTCAGGTTCAACAATTCGCCGGAATTGCCGAGAGAACGATGATTCGAAGTGTATCACCAGTCGTCATCTTACCGTTCCGGAGCTACGAAGCGCCCTTGGTGGTGAAGGTCATTTATCATGAAACTCTTGCTGATGAAATCCATCGAGTAGAAGCAAACGAGCCCTGTAAATGGATATACGTCTTGCATTCAATAACTTATAACGCGGCTGGGTAGCTCAGTGGTTACCCGTTCTGCTTACTGAGCAGATTGTCGGGAGTTCAATCCCAGGCCCGTCCCCTTCCTTGCCATTTTTCACTTGCCTCTTTCTATCACCACTAGATTTAAAATAAAAAGCAGTCTACTACGCTTTCTTTCATTGATCGCATCACTTACCACAGTGCATCCATTATCTAAAAATAACCTGCCTCACTAACACAACTATCCTTCCCTTGGCAATTGTAGAGATGCAGTGGTGTTCACGGTCTCTAATAACAACGATTGTCAAACTAAATCATCCTTCCCCCTTCCCCAAAAGACCGTGAGGACGTGGCCGGCGCCGGTACTGATCTATAAATAGAATTAGTGAACTTGTACATTGAAGATGTAAAGCTTACTCCCAAAGCTCCATCTATGTGGTTCTCTGTGCAATTCCACTAGTTCTGTCAGTAAGGGAGTAGCAACTACGAATTTGCACGGTCTTTTTTTAAAAAAAAAAAAAAAAAAAATACGTCTTGCATTCAATAACTTAGCTCTTCCTTAGCTCAGTCGATAGAAGCGCAGCTACAAAGCAACACCATGCTGGAGGTGGTTGGGTTCGATTCTCGGTCTGGTCTAGGAATTTTTCGTTAAGGAAAATTTCTAGACTCCCTGAGCGTAGCGTATGATTGTACTTGCCACACAATCTTACTAATGCAAAAATGGTACTTGGCATCGAAAGCTCTTAATTACTAACTGTGGAAGTGCATTTAGAACACTAAGTTGAGAGCAAGCAATACGCTAATTGTGAAAGCAACAAGCTTGAAATGCTAAAAAAGAAAAAGAAGAGGAAGGAGAAGAAGGAAGTGCATTTAAAACACTAAGTTGAGAGCAAGCAATAAGCTAATTGTAAAAGAAATAAGCTTGGAATGCTTAAGAAGAAGAAGAAGTCCCTGTATGTTGGAGTGAGACTTCAGAACTCCGAGCTTCCACTGTCTAGCACGCACCAGATCCTCCGGGTGTCCAGGTCCAGGTGTGCCACCATGAACTCATGCACATCGGCTCATCTGGACTGCTGGCTGCGCTTTGTCTGAAGTTTTAGCTGCTGGATGGAAGATCACAAGATCCTGCGTCCATTGCTTCCGATTCAACCCACGAAGTTCCAACCAACTGACGGGAAGTCATGCCGAGTGACCTAAGCACACCCATTCAAAAAGGCTGGAGTAGACTATGCTGGCCCTGTACTGGTCAAGGAGGGCCGGTACAAGCCCCGCATTGTGAAAGCTTACATTGCCGTATTTGTTTGTATGGCAACGAAGGCGGTCCATTTCCATCAACTTCTCAGTCGGCGTGGATTGTGCAAGGAAATTTATTCGGACGACGGAAGCAACCCCAAGGGGGGTAAATCGGAGCTACACTAGCAGTACCAACTGTTCTGGAGCTGAACGATCATCGACCAAATCGAGGAAAACTGCCAGCCGAAGGAAATCTAGTGGCATTTCAGCCCACCCGAAGCCCCATATTTCGGAGGACTTTGGAAGGCCACTG
Organism: Aedes koreicus; assembly: GCA_024533555.2. Lineage (NCBI taxonomy): Eukaryota > Metazoa > Arthropoda > Insecta > Diptera > Culicidae > Aedes > Aedes koreicus. Next base: position 84,539 of record JAHHFK020002405.1, on the reverse strand, counting down.
TCTAGAGCACCAAGTACCACCCTGAAGCGGGCCTTGAAAAACGCTTAGCTGATCTTCGAGGAGTATGCGACGGTGATGACCCAAGTGGAGCCATCCTGAATTCTCGGTCGCTATTTTCAATCTTCGCTCATCCCTCCGGCGCAGAAGTCATCACGTCACGCCACTGCCAGGTCGGACGTCCACTGATTGCCACACCAAAACTAAGCTACGACAATGTGCCGCCAAATCGACTATCTCGGTGACAATACCTGCAGACAACCTAGTGCGACGTGCAAATCGGTGGAACGATTTACCGATAAGCGGTTTCTCGAAATTCTATCCTGCCGATCGAAGACAACTGCAATCCAGATAGCAGTGGTTCAGAGGGCACCTTTCAGCCCGGGGTGTATGTACGCGCCAAATGTGTTTGTTCCCGGAGTGAATTCATTACAAGATGCACTAAATAAGATTCTGGTTTAAGCGTAAAACATGCCACTTGCACTTACGAAGAAAATTCATTCTAAGCCGGCCTGCGGAACAAAAACATCCAAAGCACTAAATATTGACAACCGAATGCTCAACCATCAACAAAGTGCCAATAGCGTAACTCGTACGATGAGTGAATGAGTTTCCAGACGTAAAACCAGACTTGCGGGAGCATTCCAACAAGTTCCGTTATATGATGCAAGACAAAATCTAGTGATGTATTTTGCCAGAATGTTCTATTGCGTGTCGTGCAACATAAAGGCTGACTAAACGTAAATTGATACGCACAAAAATAGCGTGATTTAATAAGTTTAAAAAGTCCATTAATGGTTGCTCTACACACTTAGAAATTATTAATTTTACACGAGACGTAATTCATGTTTGTAAAAAGTCTGGGAACGTAAAGATAGATTTCGTGTAAAATTATGTCTCCTGAAACTGACACATACGCAATTCGACAAGTTGTGTTCGATTGAATTAATTTTCTCATCTCATTAAACTCATTCTTATGTGCTCAAGGACGCTTGCATGTGTCGGTTTCAGCAGACAGAAAGTTACATGACATTTCCCAAGTAACAAATTCAATTTTAAGGTACACTTGAAAAAGTTCTCAAGACTCATTTGATAAAACCACGCATAAAACTAGATATTCTACATAACATCGATAAAACAGCCATAAAACCCTCATAAGTTCAAAAAGGCCCATACTACAGGAGGTTCTCAAGACTATTACCCAAGATTCGCTTAAAACTTGATAGTTTTATCGGTACATACTTGTAATGACATGCAGGAAATGCTTAAAACTATGATAAAACTACCACAAGGTTTTGGTAGTTTTATGATTTTCCTCTTTAAGAACACTTCCAGTCCGTCATAAATATGTTTCGAAGATTCCATTTTTGGATTCGTTCTGCTGAATGGGGACTTTTTTAAGAGAAAAAAAAACATCGATATACATATGATGTTTCTTTTCCAAAGTGGATACGTATGTCAATTAATTGTAAAATTGATCATAAATGCATGAGTTTTTTGCCTGCAATTGATAAATTTTTCATGCGACGCTCAGTTTATTGGTGTTTAATAACATAAAAGTTCGAAAATTTTAATGCGCCACGGAATCATTGCTAGAACATTGATTTATTTGAAAAATAAAAAAATACTTGACAATTCAACAATTAGGTAACAAGGCTGATAAATTGTTAGATCTTGAATAAATTGTGTCTACAATCCATTTTAAGTTTCAAAATGTATTTTAAACAGCAGAAATTGTTCGTAGCATTGGAAAAACGAGAGTTTTGTTGCATATATATGAAAATGGCTACCATTCGGAGGGAATCCAGAATAGCCACGCTCGCCATTTTTTCAATGGTTTTATCTAAAACTACCATAAAACGCATATAAAACTAATATTTCTTGCACAAGAATAACAAGATTTTTTTAGGAGCGCGATAAGTTCATCTTTACTTGTTCTATTCTTGAAAAAGAGGAGTAACGCTTGAATAAAACTTGTTTGAATTGCTCAAGGTAAACAAGACTTTCGTAAGATAGCCATAAAATCATTGTGGAGAAGGCACATCATAAACAAAGAAAATATGAACGTTCAAATCAAAACTGCCTATGCATAGTTGTTGTTCATAATTACAGCTTATAATTTGTTGTTTTTAATCACCAGCGTTAGGCGATTAAAACATTTAAAAAAAACTCTAACTTGAATATGCTAACAATGGATTTGGGAAGAAGAACAGATAATAATATTGCGTCGATGGCTGAAACGTCAGTTGAGCGAAAGATGAATTTTCTCTTGATCTGTACGCTGAACCTAGCATAGCCTATTGGGAACTGAAATGCACGACTCGGGAGAATTCAACATTAACATAATATTTGACAATCGTAGTGCACTTTAAACCTCACGTCAAAACTGCTCTGTATTTCCACGATGGTGCGCCATATAACGTACTGCCTGAGCCGTTAGGTTTAACTTGCATAACTGGCATAAAATCAAATATCATGAGTTATACATTTCGGTTTTCAACTGGCGACACATTGCACCATTTTATTTTATTCGTTTTACGCATAACGCATAGACCCTTTTGATAAGTTAGTCTCAGTAGGCTGCGAATCCAATGGAATGGTGAAAAAAAAAAAATTGTCGTTGGTGGCTGAGATGAAGGAGTGTTCAATATATTGAATAGGTTTTTATTGGATTTCCGCTTGAACGATCCGCTGGTTTTTAATTTCTTCCACCTGTTGGCGTCCATTGTGACAGTTTGTTTATTTTTCACATAATGTTCTTTCTCAAGAATATGTGCTCTTATTTAAAATCAAATGGTTCTAAGAGAGTTTTATGGCAACATTTCCAAGATACATTCATCTTAAAGAAGAATGTCATAAAACTTTTACAAAACTTTTATCAGGTTTTATGCAAGTTGCGACACGATGTCTTGAGAGGGGGATCAAGTATCTTATAAAACTACTGATAAGGTGAATTACACTTATAAATGATGTAGTTTTATGGAGGTTTCTTCAAGTGTTCTTTAATCACTCTTGAGAACTGTTAATGAATTAAAACCACCTTAACTTGGAAAATGCCCTGATAAAACCGGATGAACTCCATAATGCTCTGATAAAACTACCATAAAACATGAATAAAATCAATTTGCATTTGAATTGCTACTTGGGTTTGGTAGTGTGCACAGTACTTTTATCAAAACTTCTGAGTTACAGCATTAGATGGTTACATTTCTCCAGTTCGAACGAAATCATGAACCTTCCTCTTGATGGAGCCCATCAGCGCCCGCACAATGGAAACAGACACGGAATCAGCGTATTTCTACCATTGGGGACAAAATCGATCTTGTTGGCAGCATACCACTTCAGAACCACGTGTTCGGTGTTCCGTGTATGTCTTGGGATGTCATCGTCGAGGATGTGACGAATGGTTCCGTTTTCAGGCCACAACTGCAAATCGCTTGCCAAATCATGACCTTCTTCACGAACTTGTCGACAAACACGAACATGAATCTTTCCAGCACATCCCCACGTCCAGCCGCGATGTAAAAATATTGACCGGGAAGCTGCTTAAAATCGAGTTTGACGTATGTTTCGTCATCGATCAAAGTGCAGCCCTTGTGTTTCGTCAAAACACGGTCGTACAAGAGTCTTGCACGCTTTTTGGCCACGGAATTGTCCTTCATGTGCCGCTTCGGATGTTTATTGGCTTTGTATGACTTGTATCCTTCCCTGGCAAGGATGTTCCGCACCATTTGAAAGTTGGCGTTGTACCTTCTGGCCACATTTCGGATCGAAAAACCGGAGTTGGCTTCATCGCACCTCAACACCTTGCTGCGCAGCTGACGATCCCTGGTTCCAGTTTTTCGTAGGTCCGCTGATTCCTTTCTACACTCAGGGTTTCCTTGTAGGTTTTGAGCACTTGACAAACTTATTTTTTCGGCATCTTCAACACTTTAGCCAACTTGGAACCGGACCACTCCGAATTTTCCAGGTGTTTGTGCACAATATTTTGACTTCTTTCGAGTTCTATTTGACGTTATTTCTGAACGCGATAGACTACTTTGATCAAACTCGCAACAGTTGTTCTCTATAGAAGTGTAAACAAACCTCTGCATTTGGATTCCCAACACTAGAGGCGTGCTAACGGCGCGCGAGGGGTGTACCAATTTACTTTTGGTCAGCCTTTATTTTATACGTATGTTAGCGCGAACCCAGTGCGTTCGTGGATTTAGTCTACATTGACCCGGCAAACGATCAAATTAGAAACAAATAATCTGAGCTGGCAAAGGTTTAAGAAAACTAAGCGAATCACCGTCTTCTTTATTTGACGAGAAAGAACCTTCCATTGAGGCGCTCTTCAATTTAGGCACAAAATTTGCTTTTTAGCAGCAAATATCTGTAGCCCTAGGCTAGTCCGTAACCCACTGTATAAAAGTATGTTTTATCTGTCCCACTCACTTTTCACACTTCTGTATTTAATTACAATGCTTCCACAGGACACCCTGGTTGCCAGAATCATGAAGCGTGCCGCGGAGTCGGCCACCGTCCGAGCGGACGACAACGAGGATACACTGAAGACTCGCATTGCCACCTTCCGCGAAAATACGGAGAAAATTCTGGTCCAATACCCGACTCAGCTGAGAAGAGTAAGTATAGCATTGCATTCGCGATTTGTGCCTCTAAACACCAAAGCATCTCCTCTCAATTGCAGATTAATGCCGAACGTTCTCCGGTTGACATCTTCGCCGATGTGGAAAAGAGCATTGACGATCTGCTGGCCGCCAAGGGCAAGAAAGCCTAAACTGGAATCGCATAACGGAAGATGAATTTTAACCTTACCCTTACACACAAACAAACCACGACACGGGTGCTGTTACTGAACTGGTGCACGCTAATTTTCTTCGCATAAAATATGTTAAACTCAATTGTTGTGGTTTTAAATCACATTTTCTGTTTCGCCTAAAAGCCGATCAATTCAAATACGCTTAACGTTAAGCAACAACTTTTAAGAAGAAAGCATACAATTGGACGAAATCAATGAAACTGATAACAATAATACTTTTTAGCGTAGCTTAAAAAACAAAAACAATCTCGTAGTTTAGTGTACTTTGGTAGTAGATTAAGTATGCTTTTAACAGACTTTATATCTAGACCGAGTGATATGAACCTTTGTTGGAGCTCAATGAAAATCGATGATTACCAAATATTGTTTTATGTTTTTATTTTTATTTTTATAAACATAGCTTGTTGAATAAAAAAATTCAAGTATTCAATGCTGAAACGAAAATGGAATTGTGTTTTAAGGAGGCGTAGTGCGTCTACTGGGGGCGATTCGGTTGTTGGGACGTTTGACGGAACATTTTCGTTTTAGTCGAGCGGTATTCACTGGAGGTCCCGATGTGTGCAGCTCGCAGATGTATCGAAGCGGTTTGTTGCAGCTTTGGACGATCCAGGAATTGTTGGATGTTATGGCAACGCAGCCCGGTTGGCGGGTTTTGCTGGAAAGGGAGCAATTTCTGTTTTACACAATAGCTTTCAATGATTCATAAATGGTTGTTTTGTCATGGTTTCTCCAGTTTCTACTGTTACAAATTTCCGAAATTACAATTATTCATCCGTACAATGGAATCAACAGGCATACTGGTTTGATGCGAAATCGCATACGAGTTTCTATGAATCAGCGCACCGGGTCTTTTGTTTTCGCATACCGCCGAGGCTGACATGATAATAACATAATTTAACAGCTTGAGCAGCACGTATCAGCATGATTGATCACCCGAGGTTGCGCTCCATTATTGCCAGATAAGCTATATTTACACAGAGAAACAACAGATGATTTTGTATGCTAACATACATCGTCAATATGTAAAATCAGGAGGTCAATTAAGCAATGGGTAGAACTGCGTTGACCTGATACTCACTTCCTGGGAGGTCAAGAAATCTTCTGCACTTCCACGAGAATCCATTGGAATGTTGAATGAGAGGGTAGGATTGGCAGCAGGTTTCGTTATGGTGAACGATACGCAGGATTTTAGTCAATCCTAGTTTAGGTAGTAGCAGCAAAACTGTCTCAAGATTGGTCTTAAGTGCATCACTCCTCAAAAAAAATATTCTGTTAAATAGCAAAGCCTATCCAAAGAAAAACAAACATTCGGGTACCGCAGAGCTAAAGAATGGTGTACTTGTGACCAATGGGGTTCTGAAGCAATGTGCGAATTTTAAATCTCTAGTTTCCTATTGATTGTTGCTAATACACTCGTAAAGGTAAACAAAGCAGCAACATACGCAAAACAATCTCATTTGACATTTGTGAATGTCATAGTGACTTTATTGTAGATTTAGTGCCATGACCGTGATGGCCAAGAATAAAATGTATATATTTTGTTGACTCAGAAAGTATTAGCGCATTGATCCTAACTCGATCCCAAGTAGAATAAAGGCCCCAAACTAAATAATCCCTCAAATATTCTGCCAAGATAACACAGCGAATCATAAAAAAAAATTCTAGTGCCGAAAAGCGAAAGAATGGGGAACTCTATTGTGTACTTGAGACCAATGGAATTATTAAGCAGTGAACCAATTTTGAATTGCTAGTTTCCTATTGATTGTTGCCATGATCATTATCAGTTGCTTTTTACGACTCTCACCAACTCCAGCGAGGGTCTATAATCATAAAGTATACTGATATAATGAATTAAGGCGTAAACATCAGTCATTTAACGATATTGATTTTCACAGATTGCAACTCTGGTATGGGCTTGGTAGTATTCCATCTGAAAATGTTTTTGCTCGATTGTTGAATTCAAAGCAATTTGCCACTATTATTTTTGAACCTAGGAAACCGGATGATTTTTGCGCATCTGCTGGGGTAGTATTCCGTAGCTCGATACGAAGGACTTTATGTACGAAAGCTTGTGAGAAAAAGTTCTTCGTTTCAAGATCCGCAATACGTCCCCTTGTCTAACTTACCTCAAGATTAAATACGTTGTTTTTGAGGGATGATAGATGAATTATTTTTCTCATTAAAAACTTCGAAAAATTTAAACTAGTACTTCACTTATTCACTTAAAAAAAAAAAAAAAAGCATCGATTTCAAATCATCCCTTGTAAACTCGAGCAAATTGCTTTAAATCCCACTAGATTATCCTTTGACGGATAGGCCTATTTCGTCTGTGACGTATAAAACAACTTGGGTGTGACTAAAATGACTCACGTTGAAATAACTTCAACCGATTCGAGACAAGTACAGGTAGGCAATCGAAAGTTCATCGGTTAAAGAGTCTTTCTGCATTATGACCAACGACACTAAAGGTTGTACGGAATCAAATTGCACCACTTGTAAATGGCTAACTTTTTACCCGTTGGGTATTTTCTATTGAAATTTTAAGTGAAATTAGTTCAAGGTGTATTTGTTTACGCTGTGTAAGTTTCACTAGCAAATTGCAATTGTTGCGAAGATGGAGTCGAAAGCACAGCAGCGGTGCAAAGAAATTTGGCGCACGATAATCCGGATCTTTCTCGTCGTGCCCTCAGCAGGAAGCTGGGAATGGTGCATTCTACGGTGTCTCGTGTTTTGAATCGGTACCACGAACGGTTTGGATGACACCCCAAACAGGTCGTTAAGAAAAATAACCATACGAAATTTATTACGGGAAACCACATTGCCTCGTTATGGATGATGAGACGTATGTAAAAGCAGACTTCCGGCAGTTTCCGGGGCTCCAGTTTTTCACTGCTCATCATAAATTCGATGTCCCTGAGGCCTTTAGAAAGCAGAAGATGTCAAAGTTTGCCAAAAATATATGATTTGACAAGCAATTTGCTCGTGTGAAAAGCGGAGCACCCCATTTGTGACAACTGGAACGGTCAATGGGCAGGTGTACCTAAAGGAATGCTTCCAAAAGCGTCTACTTCCTCTTCAGAGGTCACACGATGGTCCTACGATTTTCTGGCCGGATTTAGCCTCGTGCCATTACTCGAAAGAGGTTTTGTAGTGGTACAAGGCTAAGGAGGTCAATTTCGCGCCGAAGCATCTCAACCCCCCGAACGCACCGGAACTGCGCCCAATTGAAAAGTACTGGGCCATCATGAAACAGGCACTTCGGAAGCATCCTAAGGAAGTGAAATCGGAGGAAGATATGAAGAAAAAATGGATTGCCACGCAAAAAAAGTTGGTCCAAATGTTGTACAGGACCTTATGAGTAGTGTAAAGAAGAAGAGTCGTGCATTTGTATATGGAATTGAAATTGAATAAAACAAACCTGGGAAAATATTCATTACATGTTTTATTTTACTCCCTGAAAGTTTGAAGATGATTGGTTGAACTGGCGAATTTTGCCGAATATTTGTGTGTGTCACAATTTGATTCCGTACACCCTTTACACTGAAAGTATGCAAATACCCAATAATGAACTGGAGGCAGTGCTACAAACATAATTTCATCCACTTCTATTTCACTTATTCAACATAATATTTTAATTAATGTCCATACATCCTTTTGACGTAGGACTACGTCTGTGTTTTCAATACTGGGGTACACGTTCGAATTGCGAAAATTTGGAGCGTCACGAAAAATATATAGGTTTTGAACGTTAATAACTAAGTCATTCCACGATTGATTTTCAAAATGTTTGCACCAATCGATCGGAACATTTTCTACGCTTCGATTTAAATATTAAAAACTATTGATTTTTAACATTCAACTATTGAAATTAACGCAAATATGAGGTGATGTCTTATAATGCCGATTTTTCAGAGTAAATTTACCAAATACACAGTACTTTGCTAGCACAGACTTCATATTTAAGTAACGAACGTCTCCTATGCATCAGGAAAAGATATTTAAGGGGGACACGTTGAAATTTTCCTTCAGTCTTTCAGCGATCTCAAAGATGTTGAGTAGGTGCTCGGCTACGAACCGTCACCGGATTGCAGCTCCCACTCGTTCGCATTCACTGTCTGCTATGGAAGGGCTCTACACCGAGTGCGTTGGTGCTGGAGCCCCCGTCTATTTCGCTGCGGTGGTGAAATACCTGGCCGATGAAGTGCTCGAGATGGCAGGAAATACCAACCCGTGACAACGCGTCGACCAAAATCATACCACGTCACATGCAGCTGGCCATCCGCAACGACGCAGAGCTGATGAAACTTTTCCGGTGTGAACATTTCACAGAGTGATGTATTTTTCAGGCTGTCCTGCTGTACAAGACCGAGTGAAAAGCCCAAGTTCAATTGGAACCATGTTCTCCCCGTCAACTAAAATCCGTCCTTTTCAGGACGAACAACATAATTTGCTTATCTAAAGAGTTTGTTAATTTGAAGTTTCTCTTGCGTTCATCAACATTTACATTCCCACGCACTGGCTCAACATGGCATAGCTTTAAAAGTCGCGTCTCGGAGTAAATGGCTAAACATGTTTAATAACCAACAAACGAAATATATGTCCATATCTCGACTCTCTTTGGTTGGGGGTTTTGTCCCTGAAAAGGGCATTTTTCTTTTACATAAGGTGATGTGAATTTAACATCCGAAACCATACAGCGTGATGATTTCATTTCCTCGCTGTTGTCTGCCGCAACTAGTGAGGCCCGTCCCCTTTTGTAAAATTTGTTTCACATTGCCTTTGTGTTACCACCTTCCTTCCATTCAATGGTACCCGATGCCATTATATAAAAAAGGCCCTTGCATGGCTAGCAGTCATTTGTGATACGTAGCAGCTCGAGGAAACTTCAAGAGCAAGCCAAAGTCCCGCACGAATCGCACCGGTTTGCTGTTACCAGTCGCATTCACCGTCTGCTCGGGAACGGTAACTGCGCCACACCGAGTGCGTTGCTGCTGGAGCCCCCGTCTATTTCACTGCGGTGGTGAAATACCTGGCCGATGAAGTGCTCGAGATGGCAGGAAATACCAACCCGTGACAACGCGTCGACCAAAATCATACCACGTCACATGCAGCTGGCCATCCGCAACGACGCAGAGCTGATGAAACTTTTCCGGTGTGAACATTTCACAGAGTGATGTATTTTTCAGGCTGTCCTGCTGTACAAGAAGACCGAGTGAAAACCCAAGTTCAATTGGAACCATGTTCTCCCCGTCAACTAAAATCCGTCCTTTTCAGGACGAACAACATAATTTGCCTATATAAAGAGTTTGTTAATTTGAAGTTTCTCTTGCGTTCATCAACATTTACATTCCCACGCACTGGCTCAACATGGCATAGCTTTAAAGGTCGCGTCTCGGAGTAAATGGCTAAACATGTTTAATAACCAACAAACGAAATATATGTCCATATCTCGACTCTCTTTGGTTGGGGGTTTTGTCCCTGAAAAGGTTGAAATTAGTTTGCCAACTAATGAGTTTATTTGGTTGAAATTTTCTCTTGTGATGTTTGAAATTAATTTCAATTACCGCGCCCCGGCTGAACATAGCATTCATTAAACGTCGGGTCGCGTAGTAAATGACAAAGAAGGTTGAACAACCAATGAACGGAATTCGAGCCGAACTGCGTCACTTCAGACCGACCATGTGGTTGAGTTCGTTGTAGTTCCTAGCTATGCATAGCGGATTAGTTGCTGGCGGTGCCAAGCAAATTAGGAAAGGGTTCGGTTAAGAAAATCATCCGTCTTGCGTGTAATAATTAAAACTAATTATTGTGGCGCAATAATTGAAGTTCGTCCCCTTTGATGCTATTTGTAACACATTGCCTTCGTTGGTACCGCCTTCTTTTGTGCACTAGCATCCGATACTTTTACCTAACAGCTTTTAGCAGAACATTTTGATTCAGTCTTACGACAGTCGTTAAGCTGTGCAGTGGCTGTTGGATCGCAGTAGGCGGCGGCGAGCAGTCGTTGCCCAGAGAGACGTTGGTGCGATTGGCTGTTGTTGCCGATGCTCCCGTCAACCTTGCTGCGAGAAATATGGCTGCTGAAGCCTACGAGTTGGCGGGAAAAAGCCGCCCGCGACAACGAGACAAGAATCAATCATCCCACGTCACCTGCAGATGGCCACCCGCAATGAAGATGAGATGAACCAAGAAAGAAAGTCCAAGTTCAATCGCGAACTGTTTCTCCCCCGTCAACTAAATCCGTCCTTTTCAGGACGACCAAATTAGTTTGCCAACTAAAGAGTTTATTTGGTTGAAATTTTCTCTTGTGATGTTTGAAATTAATTTCAATTACCGCGCCCCGGCTGAACATAGCATTCATTAAACGTCGGGTCCCGTAGTAAATGACAAAGAAGGTTGAACAACCAACGAACGGAATTCGAGCTGAACTGCGTCACTTCAGACCGACCATGTGGTTGAGTTTGTTGTAGTTCCTAGCTATGCATAGCGGATTAGTTGCTGGCGGTGCCAAGCAAATTAGGAAAGGTTCGGTTAAGAAAATCATCCGTCTTGCGTGTAATAATTAAAACTAATTATTGTGGCGCAATAATTGAAGTTCGTCCCCTTTGATGCTATTTGTAACACATTGCCTTCGTTGGTACCGCCTTCTTTTGTGCACTAGCATCCGATACTTTTACCTAACAGCTTTTAGCAGAACATTTTGATTCAGTCTTACGACAGTCGTTAAGCTGTGCAGTGGCTGTTGGATCGCAGTAGGCGGCGGCGAGCAGTCGTTGCCCAGAGAGACGTTGGTGCGATTGGCTGTTGTTGCCGATGCTCCCGTCAACCTTGCTGCGAGAAATATGGCTGCTGAAGCCTACGAGTTGGCGGGAAAAAGCCGCCCGCAACAACGAGACAAGAATCAATCATCCCACGTCACCTGCAGATGGCCACCCGCAATGAAGATGAGATGAACCAAGAAAGAAAGTCCAAGTTCAATCGCGAACTGTTTCTCCCCCGTCAACTAAATCCGTCCTTTTCAGGACGACCAAATTAGTTTGCCAACTAAAGAGTTTATTTGGTTGAAATTTTCTCTTGTGATGTTTGAAATTAATTTCAATTACCGCGCCCCGGCTGAACATAGCATTCATTAAACGTCGGGTCCCGTAGTAAATGACAAAGAAGGTTGAACAACCAATGAACCCCCCCCCGGGTAGGCCCACCAAAAAGGAAAGTTCGTAAGAAAACACCCTCCGTTAAATAAAACTAATTATTGTGGCGCAATAATTGAAGTTCGTCCCCTTTGATGCTATTTGTAACACATTGCCTTCGTTGGTACCGCCTTCTTTCGTGCACTAGCATCCGATACTTTTACCTAACAGCTTTTAGCAGAACATTTTGATTCAGTCTTACGACAGTCGTTAAGCTGTGCAGTGGCTGTTGAATCGCAGTTTGCGGCGGCGAGCAGTCGTTGCCCAGAGAGACGTTGGTGCGATTGGCTGTTGTTGCCGATGCTCCCGTCAACCTTGCTGCGAGAAACATGGCTGCTGAAGCCTACGAGTTGGCGGGAAAAAGCCGCCCGTGACAACGAGTCAAGAATCAATCATCCCGTGAGATGAACCAAGAGAGAAAGCCCAAGTTCAATCGCGAACTGTTTCTCCCCCGTCAACTAAATCCGTCCTTTTCAGGACGACCAAATTAGTTTGCCAACTGGAGAGTTCGTTTGGATGAATTTTTCTCTTGTGCTGTTTGAAATTTCCATTAACGCGCCCCGGCTGAACATGGCATTGCTTTAAACGCCGCGTCCCGGAGTAAATAGCAAAGCGTGTTGAACAACCAATGAACCAACAGATCCATAACTATCTTCTACGCGTTAGAGATAGTGGCCCTCTCAACCATCGTAGAAAATACAACCAGGGCCGTATCATAATTAAGAGCCACCAAATGCTTTCTAGAGAGTGTACAATAGAATTGACTTGGCCCTTTTCAGGACTGACTTAAATCAATTAGCGGATGGCCCTGACGTGTATGGAAATTCGATTGCTGCGTAGTCCTACGTCAACTTTGCGTACAACCCCATTGGGCTGTCCCTTATAGTTTTATCATCTAAAGGGTGTCCACAGTTAAATTGCATCACTTTCAATAAGCTGTAACATTTCGCCCTTTGGGTTGATTTCAACGAAATTTTTCAATGAACTGCGTGAGTTTCATTGTGAAATGTGTCGTAGTTTTGAAAATGGATTCGAAGGAACAGCAAGTGCGCGAGAACATTTTGCACACGCACCTCGACAACCTACTTCTTTCGCACCGAGCAGTCTACAGTGTCTCGTGTCATAAGACGTTTAACTCGTGTCATAAGACGTTTAACTGTCGATCGGAAGAAGGTGAGTGGTAAAAAAAGTTTTCCGTACTGTGTGAAGGATCACAAGCGAGTGGTTGCGGCCTTCAAACGCAAACCCAACGGTTCCGTTCGGGATGTCGCGAAAAAGCTGCTCTTAACCAAAAGTTTCATGCAGAAAGCCAAGAAACGAGCCGGGCTTCGTTCATTCAAAGTTAAGAAAGCTCCAAACCGCAATGAAAAACAGAATAGGACAGCTAAAACACGTGCGCGTAAGCTGTACACACAAATGTTGGCCAAACCACACTGCTGCATCTTGAACGATGAAACACACGTAAAAGCGGACTTTAAACAAATTCCCGGCAACCAGTATGTGACTGCGAAAGACAAGTTCGATATTCCAGAGTCTCTCAGGAAACAGCAAGTGTCAAAGTTCCCCACGAAATTCATGATTTGGCAGGGGATTTGTTCGTGTGGTAAACGGAGCAAGCCTTTCGTGACAACTTCAACTGTAAATGGTCAAGTATACATGAATGAATGCCTGAAAAAACGACTGCTTCCGTTTCTCAGGACCAAGCCTCTTGTCACTACTCCAAGGATGTTCTGGAGTGGTACCAGACGAATGGGGTCAATTTCGTGCCGAAGGATCTTAATCCCCCAAACTCTCCAGAATTGCGGCTAATTGAAAAATATTGGGCTATAATGAAGCACGAACTTCGTAATCATCCTAAACTTGTCGCTACAGAACAAAAAATGTTGAAGTCATGGTTGAAAGCGGAAAAAAATGTCGGTTCAAGCGTTGTACAAAATCTTATGCGTGGTATTAAGAAGAAAGTTCGGGTTTTTGGATATGGTAAAGAAATACAGTGAAATAAAAATACCTAAACCAAGATTACACATTGTATTTGATTCCCTGAATATTTCATGACAATCGGTTGAGAGACTTGTTTTTGAGGACGAGTTTAAAGTGATGCAATTTAACCGTGGACACCCTTTATAACAGTTCAATTCTTTCAGATTGTATATGACTTAGTAAAAGGTGTCCACGGTTTAATTGCATCGCTTAGAATTACTCACCAAAAATGAGTCCCAGAAGTGATTGTCAAGAAATGTTCAGGGAATGAAATACAATTTATAAGCTTAGATTACCTATGTTTATTTTGCTCAAGTTCTTTGCCGAATCCAAATACTCGAACTTGCATCTTAATTTCACTCATAAGATATTGTACATGAACATTTCTTCCTGCTTTAAACCATTATTCCAATGTTTTCCTATTATGTAGAGACAACCTTGGGATGCTTATAAAGGACGTGCTTTATTATAGCGCAGTTTCTTTTGAGCGATCGCAACTCCGATGTGTTTCAAAGATTGAGATCCTTCGATATGATATTGACTCCATTCGGCTTGTACCACTACAAAACATCCTTGAAGTAGTGACAAGAGGCTGGATCGGGTCAGAAAAATTGTTGGAACATCGTGTGCTTTGAAGAACTAAAGCAGTCGTTTTTCAGGTACTCATCTCCCCCCGCCCCCCACCACCCGAAAATATATATATTAAAACACAACACCTTCTCTTTCCCCCCCCCCGCCCCAACAAGAAAAAACACAACCACCACCCCCCCCCCCCCCCCCCCCTTTTTTTTCCCCCCCCGTTTGGTGGGGGTGTGTTTTTTTTGTCTTTTTTTTTGTTTTTTGTGGTGTTTGGTTGGGTGTTGTGCCCTCCCGCCCCCGGTCCCCCGCGGCGGGATATTTGGGTGGGTTTTTTGTTTGTGGTGCCCCGGGTGTGGGGGTGTTTCGTCTTTCCCCCCTCCGGGGGTTTGTGGCACCACGGGCAATTTTCCTCCTTTGGAGGAAGCCGCGTGCGGGATTCGAATGAAACCGACTATCCATCCGATATCCTCACACAGCACTGCCCAAGTAACAATTTCAGTTCTATTACAGCCGTATAGCACTCCTCCCGGCTTTGTTGATGGCACTACACTCAAAACTGTTTTGTCCACCAACACCTCCTCTATGCATCTTTAAAGCCGAAATGTGTACAAAGTGGCCCACTCTATAGACGGTTGTGTAAGCTAGTTAAAAACCCTTCATAAGACCATAAAGATTTTGAAAATGTTCTAGTGAAAGATGTTATGACTACTTGAGAACCATCATAAAACTTATTGGCCGCCATCAAAACCAGCATAGGGCTGAATGGCCACAGCTGTCAAACTTCACGGCGATATCGTGGTTGGTTTTTGTTGTTATGCTTTGTTGCTCTTCTGATTCATTCAACAGTAAATGATGGCTAAGAAAAAAGTTCTACTGTTGCGGGAAATTATGATTGATAGCAAAATATATAAAACAAATTGAGTTTTTTTTTATAGCGTATCATGCTCCAAATCATATGCGCATTTAATTTTATGGTGAATATTGGCACGATAGGAGCTGAAAATTAATGCGCCTTGGAAAATATGCGAGTTTACAACAACAAAAACAAAATTGAAAGAAATATATTCCGTAAATTAATCATGAAACTCCTGAAAATTGATGGAATTCAATAAGGTTATCTAAACGAATACCGAAGTTTGTCTCAGATCTACAGTTCAATTGTATTACATTTAAAAATTTGGTGTATTTATTTTTCCACATTTCAATTATTTCATATATTTCAATATGGCGATTGCAAGAAATCACAGTTTTGCCAAAAAGCCAATTTATCTTAGCAATGGCTACTATAAAACTATCTGGTCGCTTGGTAGCTTTCCTCAATGCCAGTTAGCCGTTTAATGCATTTACTGGAGGCAAAATGGTTTTAAAATGCTTTTTCAACTGACCATAATAAGATAATATGAATGAGTCCTAAAACGGCATTTCAAAACAGCATTTTAAGAGTTAATAAAGTCAAAATAAAACCTTTGATAGGAGTAAAAGGAATTTTAGAAGTCAAGATTTTAAGATCGTTGTAAAGAAGCTGTGTATGTTCTTATAAACCTGACTAAAATTTGAAACCTATTGGCATATCTTGCTGCCATAATAAAGCCGAATTGATTTCAAGTGGCTTTCATAAAACTTTAATAAAACTTAATAAAGCTGGATGGTTTTGGCTATGTTACTTGGGTGGCCTCTCCTCCCCTTTTTTAACCTTCCACACTCTGGCGGGTAGCTTGACGTAACATAAGTGCCCGTGCTGTGTTCTTTTCTTCCAACATCTGCTGAAATTCCTCGTCGAACCATTCGTTTTGTCGACTTAATTCCACGTAACCTAAGACGTTCTCGATGTTCCAACAGTCCTCGAGAGGAGCTTCGTTGAGCTCGACTATTTTTGGTTGCGCAGTTCCGAGAGATTGTGCATAGCCTGCGGCACCGTCAGGTTGCTTCAGTCGCGCGAGAATGTCCCGTGGTGGTCGTCGGTACCGAAAGTTGTTCACTACGGAGTGTTTTGAGCGCATTTAAACCGTCACTAGGTTGTGGTCCGAATCGTTGTAGGTGCCTCGATTGGTTCTGACGTCGGTGATGTCCGCGAAATGCCAACCATCTATTAAAACGTGGTAGATTTGTAGTTTCGTTTAGTTTAGTAACCCCCAGGTATGCCCATCCCAACTGGGAGGTTGTGCTGTAAGAAGGTACTACGTACGGCCATGTTTTTGAGGCGGTGAAGTCAATAAGTTGAAGGCCGTTGTCGTTAGTCAGCTAGTGTGCGATGAAATTTTCAATCACCGGTTTATACTCCTCCTCCTGGCCAAGAGCCTCATCAAGGCCAAGAAACGCGGTTACTGGTGACAATTCGTGAACGGGCTATCGCGTGAAACGTCAATAAACACTTTCTGGAATACGGCGAGAAGACTGCGTAACTGAAATATGAACAACGAGAGCGAGGAGTATTCGGACCAATGGATCCTCAAGTTGCGCGATGGACCATCAACAACAAACGTAAACCAAAATTTATAACAATTTCGGGAGAAACCTACACTTTTTTTTTTAACCCGTTAGTTAACCAACTTCAACCTACCTTGGATGGCCAGGAGCCCACGCTCGGTAAAGAAAGCAGTCCAGTGGTTCCTTCCCAGACGTAACGAACATTCCCTTGATCGTTTCGTTCAACCCAACATATACTCCATCAGTTTTGTTGGCAGCCATCTTTATCATAGAGCCTTCGGTGGCCACCATCTTCGCTAGCATGTTGGTTCTAACTTCACTGGCCACGTGAGCCAAGCTGCCACCCAAAGATCGGCATCCGTTGGACGCTAGAGAGTAGTTGTCTTTGCGATCGCTGAGGACGAACATTCCAACCGAAGGGAGGCAGGTGACATTCCCGGAAGCTGAATGCGTTTGGATGTAGTGAAAATAAGAGACTGTCATGTACAAGGTGACAACGAGTCGTCTCCCCTCACACGCTGCGCTGAATAAGGCTGCATATGATCAACACTTACGTAGTGGTCTAGTGTACATGCTATAGTAATCGAAACGGGTATCGTTGACTATCGTCGAGAGGTTCCGATTCTCGGGACAATCTAGGACCTGGCAGTTGAAAAATTCCTCTGGATCAGTTGTGATGGTATCCGTGCCCTTTGGAAGAATGACTGATCGATTAGAGTTCTCGGCTTGCTGAGCTGCAAGCACATCGAACAGGTTGCTGTCGTTCCGATTCTTGGGACCGAAATTGAATGCCATCCCACGCTTTTTCCTAGCATACTCGGCACACTCTGCTACGGTTTGGGTATTGGTCAAACCCACTATGGTTCGGTTGGATCTTTGACAATGACGAAGAGCATGAAAGCGGTGTTTGATGTCGTTACGAAATCTGGAGCATGTTTGATCACCAGTGATTGTGGTTAGAATTATGATCGAATATACGATAGTGTAAAGCAGTTGCATGATTACAGTTGAACCGGTGCTTCTGGCTGGTAAAGAGTAACTAAAAATCGTTTCGTTTTGCGGAAATTGAAGCGCGTTGGGAACGATAAGTTTTGAGTGACAGATGAAGCAAGTCGTTTCGGATTAAATGGTCAGTCAGTTGTCTGTTGATTGCTGATATTATTACCAGATTATCACTCACATTGTTTCCATTTTGTTTATTAAATACATTCGGTGATTTAGTTTTTTACTTTAATCTAACGTTCTCTCATCGAAGCTCACCACAGATTGTTTGTTCTATATATTTTTTTTAAATGTTAGTGTTTCACTTTTCCCTCGTATTTTCCTTTTGTTCTTTACACATTCCTAACAATCCCATTAACCTGCACATCCCAACAATGGAATGCTTCTTCCCGATATATATTTATTTTTCTTAAAAATGTTGCTTTGTTTCATGTTTGTTATTTCTACTAAACACTATCTTTGATTGAAACAGTAAAAATTCATCTTGGAGTTGGTAAACATTTTGTACTGAGATTTCTTAACCGAACTAAAGTAGCGAACCGAAAGTCGTGGGCTAATGACAACAAAGTACATACATTTTATATTGGTTTCTACAGGTTACATTTGCAGCAGTGGAGAGTTGGCTCGATTTGGTTTTGTTACGTTTGTGCCTCATTCTAGTTTTCCACTATTATAAATAAACTACATTGATGATTTTTTATACGAATATTCGATTGCAGCTTGAGCTATTGCCAAAGAATTTTTAGTTATATGATTTCAGCTATGTTTTCGATATGTTGTGGCTGTTTCGGCTAACGTTTCTCTTCCTTCTTTGTTTTTTTTTCGTACTTCTCTGCTACTTTATGTCGACACGCTATATTGTGTATGACTGAAGGATTATATTTTCTCAGTTGTTTAGCCTTATACAAACCTACTCTAAGTGTTTCGTCCTGTGCGGGGAGAAACAGCTCTGGCAGAATACCATAGCGTGGGGAACGTTTGCTCTGCTCGGTGGAATGTTTTCGTTTTGAGTTTTCAATGTTTTAGTTATGCTAGCAAAGTTTGACTTTGCATCTTTTAGAAATTATAAATGTGTCTTAATGTATGCCTGAACAATGGATGTCTAACGGATGAAAGTACTCTGGGAGGTTCTAGTAGGGGAGGTTTTCCTTTCGCGTTGGTTTTCCGTTAAATGATGGAAGATGGTAATGGTACGAATGGGTGTCTTATTTCTTCATTGTCTTTATTTATTTTTTTTCGAGTAGAGTAAAACTTAGTTTACGGCAGTCTTGTCATTTTTTTTCTTGCTTTTGCAATATCGCATAGAATTGCACAACACAACACAAAAGGTTAGATGTGAGAAAAAAAACTTATCACAAATATGTCTATTTGTTTATAGAAAAAAAAACTCATCAAAACTTATCAAAAGTGCTTGTTTGCTTGCTTTCGTTCGCGCTCGCTTTGCTCATAGCTTTCGTTCGTTTTGTATGCACTCGTTTGTTTTTGTTGTTGTTTGGTTGAGTTTTTGTTCTGTTTTTGCAACGTTGCTTTATTCTTATGCTCTCTATTCTACTTATAATCTATTGTAGCACATTTATTAGTGTTATTCTTTTCATTTTTTTTTATGCAGTTGATCAACTATATAGCGAGTCCCATCCAAGAGTGTTCGTTCCATGTCGGGGCACTAAGGTAGAAATTTGGAATCTATTGTAAAAGCTGGTTTGATTAATTATAATCTTAAACAATTTCGATAAAATTTCCAGTTGAATATGGCTGAAAGTTTTGTGGAGTCCAATGTGGTATTGCTAGCTTCGATGCTTGTTTTTGTTCTGCAGCAGTAACAAGAGAGATAGGGTGGAGCACAACATCGGCAGTGGACTCATTTTCGTCTGCCATCGCTATTACTCAACCATATTCTAAAAAAGTAGCGTGATTTTCAATCATGTCTAATACCGCATCATATGCTGAATCAGTCCGGATCAGATTCAATTACAACTGGGTCATAGCGATCGTTGACGGGAATCAGTCTGCTGCTGAAGTAGTACTCCACCCTACATGGCGCTTTATCCGTTGCCCAGTAACTTGTGTGTGGAAACGAGGCATTTGACAGTCCTCTTTTGTTTACATGCATGTGGTGTGTTTTTTGTGTTTTCATGAAAAAATGAACGTGCAACCCCAGTGTGAAGATTAACTGAGTTAATGAGGTTTGTTTTGTTCGCAAAGAAAGCCATAATCGAATTAAGTGACTGCTTCCTTTTCGCAAATTTGCTAACTAATTGAACTGGACAAGTTTGCTGATTCTCCCAATTTTAACTTTATCACCTGCCGAGCTGCTCACCAATGCACAGTGGTCCAGTATGCGAAAGATACGTTTTCAGCCTAAGTTTGAAGTTTTGGAGCAAAGTTGTCTTCTACAAAGTTGTTTCTCATAATAAGGCCCTTCTTATGGTTGAATGAAAACTAGGGTGGTCCTTGTTTTGAGAGAAATCAAAAATCTAACTGTTTTCTTTGCAGAAATAAAGGCATATATTATTCAGAAAAGTTGTAGATGAAACAATTTTAAGCAACTAGGATTGAAAATTTTTTTCTGAAGCTTTTGAAATGACCGAAATGGAGCAATTTTTCCTACGTAGCTTAGGGTGTCTCTATAAAAATCAGTTATTTTGCTCTATCTATTTTATTTCAAATTTTTCATCAAAGCTGTGTTACCATTGATTCTAGAACAATAAAAGATACAACTTTTGATGTGCTGAAATCGTCGCTATCGTAAGTCAAACAAAAGTTATTATTATTATGGTTTTTGTAAAAAAATAGGACTTTTTCAAATATTGATTTCTCTGATTGGGGTAGACAGAAAAAATATTTCTTAACTGCAATTGGAAGGTTTTATATTATTGCATATTATATTTGACAACTGGAGATAGGTAATTTTTTTAAATTGAATTCATTTGGGAAAGGGCGTAATTTTATGAGAAAATCGTACAAAACTCGCTAACGGTAAAAGATATCGGCAAGATTTATAGGTCAAAAGTTACATCTTTTTAGGTTCTAAAAACCATCCGAAGACAACTTATTTAGGGACAAGTTACTTAGGGAAAATTGTTCTAAATCAGTTTATAAAAAGTTACAAAAATGTTTTGCTGGCTACACTGCTTGAAATTAGCTAACGACTGTTCCAGAAAGTATAAGCACACCTTATTTTAACGGTCACTTTGAATATAATGAAATATTTCAACATGTTTTGGCTGAGTCCTTTTGTTTGCACATTTCTGAATGACATAGCATTACAAAAGTGCTCAGTTTTGTGTTACCTATCAAAATGCGCGGTCTTACTCCGGAACAACGAAAAGGTATCGTGCACAAATGGTGCACTGTGAGCGGACTCTCCTTGAGAAAATTGGCCAAGGAACAGGGTGTAAGCGTCGGAGCGGTACGATCTGCGATTCGAAAATATAGAGAACAGTGTACGTTTGAAGATGCGCCGAAGAGTGGTCGGAAATCCGGTCCTGTCAGTCCGGATATCGATAAAAAGATCAGGGATGCCTACAAGCGAAAACCAGCGACTTCCGTTCGGGATGTTGCAAAAAAACTAGGGACCTCGTCGAGTAACTTCATGCGTGCCAAAGAAAGACTTGGACTAAAAACATACTGGAAGCAGAAAAAACCCAAAACGAACCCAAAACAGGCCGCGTCCGTGAAACCACGGGCCCGCAAACTCTACGATTCGTTATTGAGGAGAAATTCTGGGTGTATAATAATGAACGATGAAACGTGATGTAGTGTGAAACTAGATTACAAAACGCTTCCCGGACCACGATTCTATACTGTAAGCGAAGACAAAGACATCCCCAAAACGGAGAAGGCAATTTTTACCGAAAAATTCGGAAAGAAGGTTATGGTTTGGCAGGCAATATGCGAGTGTGGTAAAACACCTAGTCCGTACATCACAACGGAGACGATGAACACTCAGAAATACGTTAAGGAATGTCTCCAGAAGCGATTATTGCCGATGATCAGGCAGCACGAAGGTCAAGTAGTGTTTTGGCCTGATTTGGCGTCATGTCATTACGCAAAGGACACTTTAGAATGGTACAAAAGTCAAAATGTATGTTTCGTGCCGAAAGACATGAATCCGCCGAACTGCCCGGAGGCACGGCCAATCGAGACATTTTGGGCTTTAACCAAAGCAAAGCTTCGAAAATTCATAAAACCAGCGGACGACATCCAAAACATTAAAAAAGATTGGCCAAAAGTGGTCAAATTGGTGGGAAGTACCACTGTGCAGAAGCTAATGGGTCATGTTCGAGGAAAAGTTAGGAGTCTTGGCTATGATTAAATATTTTGATTAAACGAGATTAAAATATCATATAAAACACAAATACAAACATGATTTGCCAAAAACTAAAAAAAACATGACTTTTTTTGTTATTTTGAAAGTGTGCTTCTGGAACAGTCTATAGATTACAATTTTACTAAAGAATGTATACCTTTATTTCAGCAAATGAAACAAAAGTTTTATATACCAACAAACATAAGAACCAACTAACAATACTTGATGTACACACTCAGATTTTTTTACAGAAATCTGTTCAATTTTACCGAATTCTCAACAGCTGAACTGTTGAACTCTGTAAAATCTCACTGAGATCCGTTAAATCATAATTAATAACGGAAGTAAAGACCTTCATCAGAACAGTTTTCCTTAGATAACTTTTTATTTAAAATTTGCCTACAAAATTGTCTCCAAATGGTTTTTAGAACTTAAAAAGATTTAACTTTTGATCTATAAATCTTGCCGATATCTTTTATCGTTAGCCAATTTTTTTTACGATTTTCTCATAAAATTACGCGTTTTTCAAATGTGTTTAATTAATTTAAAAAAATAACCTATCTCCAGTTTTCAAATGTAATATGCAATAATATAAAACGGCAAAGGGTAAATGCACCCTTCTTTTTGGGGAAATGCTCCTTAAACTTTGGAAAAATGCTCCTTAGATGCGTTTGCCCGGTATAATGCAATCGGAGGTATTAACCTTCTGGTTAGCGCTTGCCGGGTGTTTTGACGGGTCTTCAGTTTCTTCAAGATTGTATAGTTTTGACGGGTTTTAAGTTTCTGAATTTAAGAGTCGTCAAAACAAAATTCAGACTCTTCAAAATGAAATTAAGACTCGTCAAAATGAAATTTAAACCCGCCAAAACTACCTCAAAGATTGCAGAGCGAAGCTCCGCTGTACAATCTTGAAGACACTTAAGACCCATCAAAACAACCGGCAAGCGCTAACCAGAAGGTAAATACCTCCGATTGCATTATACCGGGCAAACGCATCTAAGGAGCATTTTTCCAAAGTTTAAGGAGCATTTCCTAAAAAAGAATATTTACCCTGCTGCCAATATAAAACCTTCCAAAGTTGAGAAATATTTCTTTGTCTACCTCAATCAAAGGGATCAACATTTGAAAAATGTCCTATTTTTTTACATACACAATAATAACTTTTGTTTGACATAAGATAGCGACGATTTCAGCACATCAAAAGTTGTATCTTCTATTGTTTTAGAAACTATGGCAACACAGCTTTGCTGAAAAATTTGAAATAAAAAAGTTAGAGCAAAATAACTGATTTTTATTGGGACACCCTAAACGGCGTAGGAAAAATTGCCTTAATTCGATCATTTCAAAAGCTACACAAAAATTTATTCAACCAAAGTTGCTTAAAATTTTCTCATCTACAATTTTTTGAAGAATATATGCCTTTGTTTCTGCAAATAAAAAAGTTAGATTTTCGATTTCTCTGAAAACAAGGACCACCCTACACAGGAAGAAAATCTGAATTTTCTCAGTGACGTAAATGTCAGAGCATGTAAAATTGTATTTCCTTCCTCACGAAGCAGCAACGTGCATGAAATAGTTGTAATAAAGACTAGCTTTTGTGTACAACATTATCCAAAATATATGAAATGTCCTTTATACGATTTATAATGTGAATTTGTAAGTTTTGTGACGCTCCATTTATGTGCATGGTATTGAACAGAAATTCACACTACTTTTTCGAGCTGTGTAGTTTTCATTCAAACCAAAGGAAGGGCCTTATTATTAGAAACAACTTTGTAGGAGACAACTTTGCTCCAAAACTTCAAACGTAGGCTGAAAACGTATTTTTCCAGCTAAATTCGCAATCTGGACCACTATGCAATGGTTGAATGCGGCCGTAGTAGGCGCTCTTTGCTTTGCTCAGAGAATGCCTTACTGTATTTTTTGTTTTCCATTTCTCTTCTCCTATTCCTCACTCGATGCGAAGGTGATTCCGATGTATTGGACAGCACTTTGATTCACAGATGATTAACATTGCCAACGATGCAAACAAATGATTCGAAGCGAAGCAATCGAAGCGATTCGTACCAGGTGTACAATTGCAAATATGCGCAGCAATGCAATGTGGGTCCTTTTAGACAGTTATAGTTGTCTCGTTAGGTCCTGTTCTGTCCTGTTAAAATTGTTTGGATTATATGAAGAGATTGCTTTCTGGTGTCGTTAGCAAAATAATTCAATAAATAGTTGGCCATCTTCTGGTCATATCAGACTTTCAGCTGGAACAAGACTTCAGGAGACCTGGAAAAAGTGTGAAAGTGGATCAATTCATGACATAGTCGTAGAACTCTGCGATACTTATAAAAGCACCATTAGGATACTTTTGCACTTGTGATCTATAAACGAATCCTTCAGATCTCCGCAAGGCCTTCCTGATGATCCGAATCATCCGTAAACGTGATTAATGTACGAGACTAGTCTTTGAACCCTGCAGCTTTATTTCTAAGTACTTTAACCCCTTCAGGCCTAAGGGGTCATATATGACCCCCAAAGAAAAATGGCTGTATAAAATCACAGACTAAATAAAAGTGTACACTGTCATGGGCAAATTTGTTTCACATTAATTCTTCTATCTGGCAAAAAAAAATGAGTTGAAGGCCTAGCTGACGACCTAGAACATCCTCAATATGAAGAAGTTCACATGGAAAAAATAAATGCCTTATTAAGTGGTTTTAGAATATCGTACATATGCATACGTATTATTAAATTTTCGTTGATGAAGGTTAAACATTTTTGTATCTTTCTGCGATGTTCTACGTTATCCAAAATGTTCTTGGCTTCAGAACTTCAGATACACAGTTGTAACAGTATTTTTTATGAGGTTAGGATATGTATTAAAACATATTTTATGAACCTTTTGGAAGGCCAACAGTCACTATTTGATAATGTTGTGATGTTCTAGGTCATCCAAAATGTACTTGAGTTCAGAACTTAAGATCCACAGTAGTACCTATAGATTTTTGGGCTCTACAAAGTTACGCTACGTATTCAACCATATTCAGTGAATATTTTCGAACTTAAAAAGAAAACATTAAGAGATAAACTAGGATGATCTAGGTCATCCAAACAGTCCTTGAGTTCAGAAAATAAGATCTATGGTTGTAACAGTAGGTCTTTGGAGTATGCTAAGGGACACATGTATCTAACAATATTCATTGAATAGTGTGGAAATTCAACAGACAAATTGCGACAGTCTTAGGATATTCTAGGTCACACAAACTGTCCTTAAGCACAAAACATAAGATCTACAGTTGTAACAGTAGGTTTTAAGCTATATAACGTGACGATAGGTATTCAAACATATTCAATTAATCTTTTGGAAAGTCAACAGTCATTAATTTATAAATGTGTGATTCTGTAGGTAATCCAAACTGTTCTGGAGTTTAAAAATTGAAATCTACGATAGTAACAGTGACTTTTTGGGCTATACAAAGTTACATCACGTGTTCAAGCATATTCAATGAATATTTTCAATCGTAAAACTACATAAGAAGATATTTTTGGGATAGTCTAGGTCATCCAAACTGTCCTGACGTCTAGAACTTAAGATTTATAGTTGTAACATTAATAATACGAAGTTAAAATAAATATTCATATATATTAAATTAATATTCTTCAAGGTCAACAAAAATTATAAAGTAATATGGCCTGGTCATCCAAACTATTCTTGAGATCAGAACATAAAAGTTGTAACAAAAATTTTCCGGGCTATGCAACGCTACGATGTGTATTTAAACATATACATTGAATTTATTGGAAGAACAACAGAAATTATGAGATTATCTTCGGATGTTCTAGGTTATCCAAACTATTCTGGAGTCCATCCTGGTTATCCAAACTATCCAGCGGTAACTGTACCTTTCTGGACTAAACAAAGTAACAATATGTAATTGACCAAATTAAGTGAGTCTTCTGGAAGGCCAACAGATATAATGAAATATCTTGGGATGTTCTAGGTCACCAAAACAGGCCTTGAGTTCAGAAGTTAGGATCTACAGTCGTAGCAGTAGCTTTATAACCTATGAAAGCTAACGTTATGCGCTCAAACACATTCAGTGAATCTTCTGTAATGTCACTAGTCATTCTCAGATTATCTTGGAAAGTTCATAAAAGCTGACCTTCAGTTCAGAGCTTAAGGTATACAGTAGTAACCGTAGCCTCTTGGGCTATACAAATCTACGATGGATATACAAACATATTCAATGAATATTCTGAAACGTCTACAGACATCTTAGGATAACCTTGTTAGTTTCATGTAATCCAAACTGTCCTTCAAATTCCAGGACAGTTTGGATGACATAGATTATCCCAAGATTATCTCATAATGTCTGTTGGTTTTACAGGACATTCATTTAGTATGATTGAACACATATCGTAACTTTGTATAGCAGATAAAGCTACTGTTATAACAGTAGATGTTAAGTGCAGAACTCCAGGACAGTTTGGATGACATAGAATATCCCAGGATTATCTCATATTGTCTGTTGGTTATCGAGGACATACATTGAATATGTTTGAATACATTTCATAACATCATATACTGGGTAAAGCTACTGTTACAACAGTAGATCTTAAGTTGTGAACTCCAGGACAGTTTGTTTGGCATAGATAATCTCATAATGTCTGTTGGTCTTACAAGACATTCATTGAATATGATTGAATACATATCATAGCTTTGTACAGCGGTTAAAGCTACTGGTATAACAGTAGATGACTGAACTCCAGGACAGTTTGGATGACATACAATATTCCACGATTATTTCGTAATGTCTGTTTGTCTTTCAGAACATTCAGTGATTATGTTTGAATACAAATCATAATATTGTATAGCGGATAAAGTTATTGTTAGAACTGTAGATCATAAGTTTTAAATTCCAGGGCAGTTTCGACGACCTAGTACACCTCCTACTTTTTTCAATCAATTACATGTTATTGATCACCAAATCAATCAGAATACACGAAATTGCTTGTATTATAACGCTTGGAAAAAAATAGGTCTGAAAGGGTTAAAGTATCATTCGAATACATTTGCATTTGTGATCTGTACCTGCGTGCGTTAAAAAGTATGTTCAACTTGCTCCATGTTCTCTCTCAGACCCATCGTAAACCTTTTAAAACAAAAATTTCCATTTTATCGGAAGTTTTTGGTTGCTTGTAATTTGATCAGTGTTAAATATCCTTAAAATGTAAATCATATATCACAGTTCATTGCTGCACCAATAACCATTGCATTAATAAGTAATGCTCGAGTATAAGTTTCAAAGAAGTTACGAAATGAAAAGTGAATTCCCCTTGCTCATGGTTGGAGAAAACCGCGATACATCGTGAAGTCCATTAATTGAATAGTTCGTGAGTCAATGACAGATAGACTTTCTATCATTGCTCTTATGTTATTCTTATAGACAACACAACAATGAGCCTTATACACTTCTCTGGGTTAATATTCGTGATGCTAAAGTGCTTGATTGTTTTCAAAGACAATAAGGACCTGGAAACTGGCTCTAAAGCGTGTTATGGATTAAATTTCTCTCTCAATTTTGTTGTTCGATAAAGAGTTACTATTGCATTATAATATTTTGAGAGATAAATTGTGAGTCCATTTTCTACCAAGTGTCCCAACAATGACCCATCGCATCGTTCTGTTTTAGTCCAACTACCTACAATACCCGCAAGTTTCCTAATTGCTATTCTCTATCAGTGCATCCTTCTCACTTTCGCTAAAATGATTCACGTTTGTGCTATTTTTATCGTCTAGGAGTGGAGTTTTCACATCGGCTTCCTCGGTTTCCCCATTGAAAAGTGGTTTCAAGTCTTTATCCGACTTCGATTCACCGTTACTGACCACGGTGGTACAGGTCGCAAGTTGATGCTTGTGTTCTGAATTCAGTTGATGCTGATGCTGCAGCTGTTGATGGTGTTCGTTCGAAGTTATCGCATTCGATGTACTGCTGACTTTCATTTCTACGTATTCTTGATTTAGGCGAACGCTGTTCGGACTGGTAGTACTGGAAGAAACTGAAGTTATTTGGTGGGCTGGCGATCCGACTGGAAGAGCGGGAGGAGATTCTTTGGGTTCATCAACCTCTTGAACGGTTTCCATCGTGGTCACCGGAAGGATCGGTGAAGCATTCTTCGGAACCTTTCCCTGCAGATAGTAGGTCATCAGTTGACCTTTACCCTTCACCGCTACCAGGCCTCGTTGCTCAAAAGTATACCCGAACGTTTGAAGAATTTGGCAGGTCTCTTCAGTTACCTGGGTTGAGAAACATCCTCTCAAATTATCACCCTTCAGTGCGTAACAAATGAGTACTAACCTGAATGGCACCCGCCTTCCCGGTACTCTCCATTCGAGATGCCACATTCACCGTGTTTCCCCAGATGTCGTAGTGTGGTTTCCGAGCACCAATGACACCCGCCGTGATTGGACCATGGTTGACACCCATTTTCAGTACAAAGTGGTTGAATGATTGTTCATTGATTCCTTGCAGGGCTTTCTTCAGCTCTAGAGCAAATTCCACTAGAAGCGCCAGGTGTGCCCAACGAACCGAAATAGGATCCTCTGGTTTAACCATCCGCGAAGGATTCAGTCCACTTGCTGCCATGTAGGTCGAACCGATTGTCTTGATTTTTATAACATCTTGGAATTGAGGCAGTTCGAGAAGCTGTTGGAAAAGTTACTTTCTTAATTAACCCCCTCAACGACAGACAAATATTCAACAACACCAACCGCATCAAAGTCCGATATCACCTCATTGAGGAAGCGCAAACACTCCAACCCCTGGTTGTTGACCGTTTCCTCCGAGTAGAAATCGGAGAAATTCGGCATGCTAGCGAACAGGACGCCCACCTCCGCGTAGCTCTGGGAGTACAGTTCGTCATGCGATCGCTTCCGGTTGCCCATAAAATGCTCAGCCACGTGCATCGGAAGCACATTGTACACCAGGGCCTCATTACGTCGGCGCATGTCACTGGCCCGCTCCTTTTGGTCGCTGACTTCGGTTTTCCACATAAAAATTACCCGATCCACCTTGTCGATCTGAAAAAACAAAATCCATTGGAGTGGGTTCATTTTTGTGGTAATTTAGAATTCTTTATACATACATGTCGGGCCAAAAGAGAAAGTGCTATCGTCACCGCGATCAAGAGGGCTGACAGAGTGTACCTCAAGGGAAATCTGTGAAATGAAGGTGTTAATTGAGGTAAAGAGAAAGCGAGAAATGAAAAATAAATTAGGGTTTGAAATTTGAGCCTTTTCCCACTGTTGGCTGACCGTGAGGTGAGGTTTTGTAAATAAAAAAGAAAAAAAAAAAGGAAAAGTTTGGGATGTTATTTGCGACACCGAACAAAAACGGCCTGGTTCATGTAGCATGTGTTAGAAATGGATTCTCGTGTACTATCTTTGTTGGTTTCGATTTAGGGTTTTATAGCTTTTTGGGTCATTTACACATTCATAATCTCGGAATCCTCGTTCCGGAATGCTTCGTCCAGATGGAAGATATTGATGTAACAGTGAATAGCTGCGTCCGAGGGAGGGAAAAGATGGGCAAAGTTTTCAGTTAATTTTTAAAAAGGTTTAAGAGAATGACAACGAAATCAAAATCGGTTTAGTAGTTGTAGTTAAAATTGTCCAGAAACACAGTAAACGACCTGTTGATAGTGATTTATCGAAAAATTCTTCTTTTGATTTTCTTCATTGACATCAAACAGTTTTCAAAGGAGTCCTTAGGTATTTTATCCATTCAGTTTTGATGGTTGTTATCTCTGCACAGATCCTTCTATACACTGCCTCAGTAAGTAATGACACACATGAAAATAATTTCGTACACCCATACCTTGCTTTAGATGAATCCACCTCTATTTAGTTTTTGTACGGAGCTTCGCAAAATTCGTTGTTTTTTAAAGGTATAAATGTTTTCAATTCGATGCCTATACACATCAAACGTGCAGCAACACTAACAGATTTTAAGAGACAATGTATTTCACAAATCAAAGCTGCCTTTTAAACAGCTACTCTGTTAACTTTTTACTCTTGACTAATTTTGTATCTTGACGATGTTATTACAACGGATATTTTTGTAAGGTTTATTGTTAAATGTTTTATATTTGTCATGGGGCACAAACAAACTATACTTTTCGCCTCGATGATGATGATGGATTTAAAGTTTTTATTTGTTATTGTAATTAAAAGTAGTTTTTATTTTTTGTGTAGTCTACAAAAGTTTGAACTTCACGCGCGGTATACAGGTATAAAGGACTTCTTTTTGAAAAAAAAAAAAATATTGGCCTTTGATGCTTGAGAAGATACCATGAAATAGTAGTGGGTTGTCTGGTTGATAGTCGGGGAATTACTTGTCAATTCTGTTGCGGTTGAAAGTAAAAGTTTGACTAGGGTCTGTCCAGGATTTTCTCGGTTTGGAAATTTTCTCGATTTCCCTGATTGGGGATATCCTTGGTCAGCCCAAAACTAAGGTGACGGTTCCATTAGTGTTAGAACCTCATTGACTCTATAGTGGGCAGGATCGGATATTGGCTTGCCTTTTGATAATGTCCTTATACGGGATTCTGTGATTTGAATTGTTATAGGATTTCCTGATCGCTGGGAATACTTGCGAACATTTGTGGTTGACATCAATAGCTTTTCATAATTATATCGCTGTAAAGCAAATGAACAGTTTTGGAAGAAGTTTACATCTGTTGATGAAATCAGTTCGTTTTTTGTTTTGCGTAACTAGTTGAATTGTTTTTAAATAAATTATCTAATAGATAAATCGTCTACAGGGTGCGGCAGAAAATAATGCGAAAATTTGTTCTATTTCTTTCAAATCCCATTTTCAACTAATTCAAGCAATAATATCAACATTTTCGAGTGCATTTATAAAGTCCTTTTAAACAAATTTATTCAATGTGTCCTCCATTTTTATTAATAACATCCTCGAGCCGATGCCCGAAGCCAGAGCATGCCTTTCGGACGTAGTCCTCCGACATTGACTGCCATGTGCGTGTTATGGTTGATTTCAGGGTTTTCACACTAGGGTGTGATGTTTTGCTCATCCTGCTGTAGGACAACGTTTTGGTCCTCGGAGAAGTTGGCCTTCACCAAGGGAAGCACTTGGTCCTTTAAAATACCGATATACAGTTCGGTATTGATTTTAACTCCAGCATCAATGAATACAGGCGGCATTTGCAAACCGGTGGACGCAACCAAGCCAAACATCATGACACCAGCCGGATGTTTGGTTTGAAATGTGAATTTCACTTTTTCCGTGCGGCTGTTGGCCACAGCATCGATGCTGAAAAGCTTTTCGTCGGAGAACAGGATTATCATTTATTCCTTCTTCAACAAGGAAAGCAATCTCTTGGAACGAGTCACTCGTAGTTCTCTGACCCAGTCCGTAATCAAGTGGCGTTTCACTCTGGCTCTGGAAGATGCATGCAGCTCTTCTTTGATGATTCTCCGCATGGATCTCCGAAATATTGGCTTCCTTTGCCATCCAGCAGGGACTTTTTTATGCGGTAAACTGTTGCCAAATGGCTCCTAACCCTACCACCTTGGCAATCTCTTTCGGCTTCTTCTGGGCGAGCAACAAACTGGTGATCACTTCTTTCGCGAACATTTTGACGAATTTGCAATAAAACAAATAGAATGTTTGGATGCAGCGCGTGAAAGTAAACATAAACAAATACACTTTTGACAGAAGTTAGTCACTAGCTACACGAATTAACCCAATACTCAAGTTTGAACATTTTCGCATTATTTTCTGCCGCACCCTGTAGCTCAAACTTTGTAAGGGTAAGTGGCGGGACCATCATCATCATCATCATCATTATTTCTCCGCTTTATGTATCTGTGTGATGCACTTTAACTACATACAAAACTCCTTCGTTGTATGCAGAACAACAAAGACATTGTCGTGAATGCTCGCACAAACCAATGTAGTTTAGTCATAAGATAATGAGTTTTTGTTGCATTGGGAACTTCATATTTTGTGAAATAAAAAAGCCAGAAGAGAAGTCCCATAGAAATAATAGGATTCGGAACCGCTGTAAACTTGTTCAATCTTTAAGTGTGTTCTTCATAATTGCGAGAAATTCATACATGATGGCAGAAGGTAAATGACGAGAAAAACTATCCAACACTTCCGTACCTAGATAAACATTCTGGAGGGGACCTAGGGAATCTAGGAGAGACGACCCTGTGCAATTTTGTTAAATTAAGGTTAGATATGAACGTTTGAACCGTAATATATCATCTAGACATGAATAATTTATTGCTTTCGTTCTATGAATACACAAGTTCAACGATTTAACGCATGCACATTTCGATCTTATTTCTTCGAGAAACTTTTCGGTTTTTGAATTCCCCAGCTGGTAAAATAAACCACTTCAAAGGGTGTTTAGATTGATTCAGAAAATTACGATCGTTTACTATTTAAAAAAAAACTCTCTTTACCCTACACCTCTGGCCAAAGCCTGGGTGTCCTTTTCTGTGTACACGGTCAGAAATTGAACACAATTTGAGAGGCCACTTTACTCAGTCGCATGGAAACTGCGACTCAGTTTCGTAAAAAGTGGAGTCACTTATAGACTGAGTAACTCCACTTTTCACGAAACTGAGTCGCAGTTCCCTTGCGACTGAGTAAAGTGGCCTCTCAAATTGAGTTCAATTTCTGGCCGTGTATAGAAGTCGTCTCTAATTCACACGGTCTATGGTTCCGCAGAGTACGAGGCTGGCAAGGGGTCCGTAGGTCGCATTCCGACAGACCGATCCACCTTACCCGTTGCGTGCATCTTCTCCTTGTACCAGTCAGTTTGTTCTTGAGGACATTTCCACCGGGCTTTCGTTCAACACTCATGCAATTCGTAATTTATTCGCTTTCCCCACGCTCTGTCTTCCATCAGTACTCCACCGTAAATTGTACACAGCATCTCCCGTTCAAAAAGTAAGTAAAGTAAGTATCTTCCGTTCAAAGACGCGGTCCTCCACAAGCATAGTCCATGTTTCGTGGCTGTAGTGGATTTCCGGACAACTCAATACCTTGTAGATGGTCAACTTTCTTGTTGTCGTACCGTCCTTCGGAGTTCAAAGTAGGCACCATTTCCAGCAATTATGCGCCGTCAACCACTTGACACTGAAGAATTCTGCAAGTCTCAGGCGAAATAGGCCTAGTTCTTTGTCAAAGGATGAGCTTTTTCTAGTGGAATTGAAAAGAATTCCCTCGCGTTTACTAGGGATAGTCTTAACAAGTGTTTCAGTTTATTATTTTTTTATTTTTAAAAAAATGATAAAGTGTAGGAGGACCGAATAACTTGGTAACTGGCCTTGGTATTTAAGAACGCTGCATAAGAGGTTAAACACCTGAGGATAATACCATAAAATTGTTCCCACAATTATATGTGAATACCAAATTGAGGTAAGACAATACAAAAAAAGTACCTCTCAGGTATTCCCAGGTATCCGAAATAACAAGTTTTGTTATTCGAGAGATATTTTGCTTGCAATTTACTTTTTTGCTTAGGTATTTTACCTCTTAATCTGTGCTCTTCAATACTATGGCCAGTTATCAAGATCAAAATTAGGTATTCATATGATGTTGTCTCCTGCTCGGGTAGTTAAGATTATCCTAATCTTTCAATCACAATGCGTCATTGTATCTTTCTGGTGTTGTTATCGGCGGTCACCAACAAGCCCATGAACACGAAACGATTTTTTTTACAACGAAATTGTTTGAAATCTTTCACACGCCATGCAACATTTTCTGCAATCTTCCATACAACAGACCAGATTCCAGCGATATCTGGCTTACATTTCCATGAAAGATCCCATTAATTTTAGCCAAATCTAGCATTCCCTTTATGTGCATTAAATAACGCAGAACATTCAATGTTTCTTGTTAACTGTGCATTAATCTCGCTTGGTATTGTTCCATTGCAATTGGAGACAGAAGACGTCATAGGATTTGAGAGAGTAATTTGTAGGCGGCGCTCAGCAGCAGGAGCGGCTCAAAGCATCGGCTGTCTCCGACACCATGTGAGGAAATAGGCCGACGTAAAATAAAAAAAAAAAAATTCAAAAGATTCAGATTACTGGCACTACTAAGCCAGATAAGATAAGATCAGTCAGTACAACTTTATGAGCGTTTGTCTGAATGCTCGTTTTAAATGCATCGATATGTCTGATAATCGTCATAGTTTTCGCAGTAATCAGAAATAAACGTTCACTAATTCAATTTGTTTGTTATCAGAAATACGTTCACTAATTCATTTTACGATATTCACAGATATTTCGAAAGATACACATGTTGAAAATATTCCATCCTTCTAAAACATGAGTTTTAAATCAAAATCATGGCCTATGAGAAAAATCATCGAAATTGAAGTGGCTCGCACACAATACTGGCTTTTACTAACTGAGTTTACGGTTATACCCAGTTAACCAATAAGCATTAGCATATGCAGTACATCAACCCTAAATCTGCATTTCAGGTGCTACAAGCATTATATTAGCATTATATCAGCACCTTGAATGCTATCTGTTGTAAAGTTGCATTTCAAATGCTAGTTAAATGCTTGTAGCCTGTAATAAGCATTTCGAATGCAAAATAGCATTAATGAAGCATTATCATAGCATTGCAGTAAAGCAGCCGTATATTGGGCCAAATGTGGCATTTATGTTGCATTTAAGGCGACTTAATTGCATGATAGGCTGCCGTAAAGACGCTTTGGAACTGCTTATTGGTTACCTGGGTATGTTCCATAAATCTTAAACCAATGCTTGGTGCTATGAATACATGAGCTCATGAAGATTATGCAATAACAAAGGAACAATTGCTCTTTTCGATGTTTTTCGGTAGTTTTCAACATTGCATGCTGGAGGAATTCCAATTGAATAATTAGTAATATCATCGTTAATATGATAGATTCGTGCTAGTTAACTTCTGATCAAACATAAGCCGTAGAGCCACAGTCCGTGTTTTCAAAGAAGTTAAACTACTGAGGTGCACTCGATTGTACTTTCAGTTGAAATAGAATAAATCTATTTATTTTAAAAACGTTCAGCAAAACACTCAATTTGCTTGTGCATTATTAGCGTTCCATATTTAAAAGTACTGAAAACGTCCTGCGGAGGAATTTACGCTGGATACGTGAAAATGGAATTAAAAATAAATCAATTAAAATAAACCACTCTCAGGATCACTTGTTATTCATTCTCACCATCCTCGAGAATATTCACGCTTAATAACTAGCACTGTTTAAACATTTAATTACCACTACTCTTATCTCAAACACCACCTTCAACCGCTCACTCAAAAAAGTAGTGCTCGAAACCACCGCCCCATCATCGACTTACCGGCAATAGCGACCATTAATGCAATTTTGCTCAGATGCGACAGCTGTGTGATGATCGAAACGGCAATCAGGATCAGTACGGTGAAGTTGCTAAAGTACGACGGAAACAAACAAATAGTCGACGGGTGCATCTCGCTTGACAGGAAGGACGCATTGCTAATGTTCAGGTGCAGTGGAGTCCGCCCGGAAGCTGCCAGCTAATGGATTGGTGGATGATGGGAAAAACGAAAATAAGAAGATAGCGAACATCAATCGACGAACAGCCCATAAATGCCAGTTTGATCGATGGTGATTGAAAAGCTCTCTTTCGGTATACCTACATTTGATTGACTCCATTATGATTTTCGATTATCCCGCGAGATTTAATAGGGTTCTAGCTGGGGTATGGTTTGGAATGTAATTTGAATCAACGCCAGTTGCTAAATTGTATTACTGCCAATCACCAGAGGAGATAGATTAAGTGCATTCGTTTTAAATAGAAATTATGCACGTTGGCAGAATGCCGGGAGAGCTTTTCAGATCATTTAAACCGGTAGAATCAATAATGCAGCTGTGGAAAAGTGATTGAAAACTACACCAGAAGCACAACTCACTTACCATATCGCTGGAATTTGATATTCCTAAAAGCAGCACGATTACGATGGCCGTTGATGTGCGTAGCCCGACACAGTCGTTGAATCGTTTACTGTTCAACGTGATGAACGCCGGCAGAATCTAAAATGAACATAAGATAGATGAGCAACAGTCGGCATTTCATTCAGATCAACAGAATATATCAAGTCGTAAATCACACATCATACAATCGTAAATATCTGCATCCGCTGTGACATTGCTTGCTTGTTACAGGGATGGGGTATTACCGTTTCACCGAGAAATTGTTCCAACGTATGACATTTAAATAACCGTATTCAGGGCTGAGATGCGAGTGAAAAGATAGTGAGTGAAGCGGAGAATTAAATTGCAATGCATTTTCGTTTATAAAACGTATCATTTGGGACGCTTTCTATATGTTCCATGAACGTTTTAATTCGCATCCTTGAAACTCTTATTTGAAACGCTTGAATACAAGCTGCTAGTGTTGCTAGTACAACCTTATGTTTTGGTTCGAACAGGTCATCCGGTATGGAATCATTTCCAGCCATGAAATTGGTGCAGGCGAATATCAAGAGACTAACGCGATCTACGTTGAAACCGTTGTGAATACATGTAGCTGCTACTGGAAACGAACACCAGCTGGGAGACAGAGTGCAAAATTCATGATTCAGGACTTTTATTCCGTAAAGGATTAACATTTCACGCATAAGAATTTCAAATTTCCTGTATGTGCTTTGCTAGATACGGTGACTGGTCCCATTATAAATGGTGCACTGTGAGACGTGCCTAGAAGGGACGAGGTGAAGCTTTTCATTTGCATTTTGAATCCAGCTGGAAAATGTGGGCTATGGGATTTTGAACAGATGGAAGCTTTAGGATATAGTGTACACACACTGTAGTTGGCAGTTTGAGAATACAAAAGAAGGTATGGTTTATTTAAATTAATATTATGCTTTGACCAGGAAATGTCGGTTTCGGAAATATTTTGGGTGTAAATCTTCATTTAACACTTCTTCTTCTTCTTCTTCTTCGTCTTCAGCATTTCAAGTTTATTGCTTTCAAAATTAACTTATTGCTTGCTCTCAACATAGTGTTCAAAATGCACTCCCACAGTTATTAATTGAGAGCTTTCGATGCCAGGTACCATTTTTGCATTAGTATGATTGTGTGGTAAGTTCAATCATACCCTATGCCCAGGGAGTCGAGAAATTTTCCTTTACGAAAAATTCCTAAACCAGACCGGGTATCGAACCCAGCAACCTCCAGCATGGTGTTGCTTTGTAGCTCCGCCTTTACCGACTGAGCTCAGGGAGTACCCTGATTTAACACTTGCCTCCTTCGTTTTTTTCAATACCTACTGAGAACTAAGATGTTCCAAAACTGGGTCAAGTATAAGCTTGACAAAGTTTAAATTGTGCTAAGACGATACTGAAACGATTAAAATTTGACTACAAACGAAAGCGTGTAAATTGATTAAATTTTGACATGTATGCTGAGTTTGATTTGTGCCTTCGAAAATTGAAAATGGCGATGCAAATCAACCACAATGACGGTCATTTTTGTATTCAAGCAATCTTCTCCCTCTCGATGGACCAATATTTCATGATTGACCGTGTTGGAAAGGTTCATGTCCTATGCCACCACCTGCACCACACCATAGTCTTTTCCGTAAAAGTAGCAAGCATTATCCGGCCAAATAGCACGGATCAATCGTGTTGCTTCATATGACTGGCCCACAATTAATACGTTGCGGATGCGTTTGCGTGAATTTGACAGTTTTCCCAAAGGTTTTCTGTCAAATTTACGCCAACGCATCCGCAACGTATCAATTATGGGTCAGCCAATAAAGCACCTAAAGAACCTGGTCGAGAGCATGTCGAAGCGCCTGCAGGAGGTCCTGAAGGCCAAAGGAGGACACATCAATTATTGAAATGCTTTTATTTTACTTTAATTTATGTTTTCTGTAGCCTTAATGAAGTGGGCACTTTATTTTGTCACTGTTTTTTTTTCAACACAAATTGATTTTTTTTTCTTTAAGTAAAACACCTTTTTTTTCAGTATTCCATAAGTGAAACTTAAAAAGAATATAAAAAATAAGATAATAAAAAAAATACAGTGTGTTTACTTTAATTTGAACCAAGTAAATGAGAGAAATTGAAAAAACGATGAGGTGGGCACTTTATATTGCCTATCAGTGTAATTCTAGTTTTAGTACCTATGCAGGCAAGCTTTTTAATTCATACATAAAAACATTCCACAGAAATTAAGGACGCTGCCATTTCGCAGTAATTGATTAAGTTTGTGGGAATTTATCAAGCCGTCTTCGTTAACGGCCGTTCAACAACCGACCAGATCTCTACCGGACGGCAAATCCTCCAGAAATGCCGTGAATTCTAGGTCCCTACGCACCACCTGTTCATCAATTTTAAGGTGCGTTAAGCTATGTCCTTTTAGAATTTGGAATAATGAAATCATCTGTATCTCGATAACGGATTGACGTACAAATAAGTTTAATACATCAAAACAATGGTAATTAATTGTGCTTTAAATAAAATAAAATATCAATAAAAATCATTTCTCTTCGTATCTAATGAAAATTCGCACTTTCTTCTTTATTCCTCCCATCAAACGCCGAACACCTCCGGAGTCAACATCCTTATCACATTTGTTCCACATTTTGGTCATCTGAGTCGCGTCCCGAGCCGTTTTTCCACTTTTGTTAAGCTTCCACTTCATTATTGCCCAAAATCTCTCGATGGGCCTGAACTGCGAGCAGTAGGGTGGATTTATGTTTTTATCGATGCAATCTACGTTATTATTGCGGTACTACTGGATGACTTCCCGGCTGTAGTGGCAGCTCGCCAAATCTGGCCAAAACTTCACGGGATCATTATGGGCTGCATATCCCTTGCCAAATCATCAGAAATCCATTTTGACGTAGGTTTCATCGTCGATGAGCAGGCATCCTTGGTACTTCGTCACAACCTGCTAGTACAATTTTTGGTTTCGAGTTTTGGTGACGAAACTTTGCTTCAACGTTTTGTTTGGTTGTTTGCTGGCTCGATAAGAACGATATCCTACTCGCAAACGAATTTTTCGAACGGTACTGCAAGCAGCAGCGTATTTTTGTGCGATTTTATTATCTGATAGTCCAGGGTTTGCTCTGACGGTTCTCAACACCTTCTGGTTCAGCTTGCGGTCATATGTTCCACTAC
The DNA here is from genome assembly GCA_024533555.2 of Aedes koreicus. Lineage (NCBI taxonomy): Eukaryota > Metazoa > Arthropoda > Insecta > Diptera > Culicidae > Aedes > Aedes koreicus. The sequence goes on along the minus strand of JAHHFK020002405.1, from coordinate 45,041 downwards.
GACGCTTACCTTGAGGCACTCGATCCACGCTCTTTCGCTCCCTGAAACGTTTGAGCACATCATACACGGTTGATTTGGCGATTTTCAACGTTTTTGCGATTTTTATTGCGGACCACGTTGGATTATCAACGTGGGTGTGCAGAATTTTTTCTCTCCTCTCGGCTTTCATCCGGAATAACTTTTGACTCACTGCACGAAACACCGTGAAACAACAAACCGCTGTAAAACAATTCTTGCAGCGGTCACTTTCCGTGCCGCTGCAACACAATAAGTGATTCCGGATTCTAACTGGACAGAACTTTACGACGGTATAGACTGTACCAGAAAATAAGGGCACACTTTTCCAACACTGCCATTTGAACATACATTTTTATTCGGGTAGTCTGTCGGCTCCAATTCATTGTTTAATCCCAAACGTCCAACCGAACACAACTCACAGCAAGGTTTAACGCGCTAGAGCGAGAGATGGGAAAGATTTCCAATACCTTTACTAATTACCTAGCTATAAGCATTTTGATGGTTAAGTTGGGGATGGAGTTTAGGTAGAATCTCCTGGGCGCCTATTAAAAGACACCACCTCCGTCGAGGACTGGCGCTTGAACCTAGCAATTTAGCACTCTATTTGAAGGGAATTCCAATGCAGAACCCGTAGCTTTCGGGAAGGTAAGCCCTGGTCCTCCGGAAAGCAGGGGGTTGGTGTCAGGCCCTGCGAGCCAAACCGTAAAAAAATCTAGCAACGGAAAGCCAACAAGGGAATAAATACTGGTTTCTTTCAGTCAAAATTCATAATACAAAAATCTTGTTATGTTCTTTTGGTAGTTCAATTCATATATTTCAAGAAAAAAATACTTGTTTATTTTTTTGGTTTTCCAAATCCGAACTGCCGTGCCTTCCGCTTAATCCCTTCCATTAAATTTTACACAGTGGTCTTATCGCCCTTATTCGCCGCCGAACGCCAGATAGATTCAAACTGCTGCTTGTTTTCCATGGATTTATTAGTTTTTTTTAGATTCCGTTTGACCAAGGCCCAATACCGTTCGATAGGTCGGAGTTCTGGGCTGTTCTGCAGGGTTGTGCTCTTCGGGTACCTCAACCACGTTGTTCGCATCGTACCACTCAGTTGCCTTTTTCCCATAGTGGCAGCTCGCCAAGTCCGGCCAGAACAGTACAGGGCTATTATGTTGCTTTAGGAATGGTAGCAGCCGCTTTCCAGGCACTCCTGGACGAAGATCTCTTGATTAATGGTTCTCGTAGTGATGAAAATGCCGCTTATTAGACCCTTTTTTTTCCCCCCCCCAACCCCCCACCCCACCCCCCCCCCCACCCCCCCCTTTTTTCCCCCCCCCCCCCCCCCCCCCCCCCCCCCCCCCCACCCCCCCGGGCTTTTTTTCCCCCCCCTTCTCCCCCCCCCCCCCCCGTCCTCCCCCCCCCGCCTCCGCCGCCCCCCCCCCCACCCCTTTAAAACGTTTGTCACGGCCGATTTGGCCACATCCAGCAATTTTGCCAACTTTTTTTTTTTTTAATAATCGTTTATTTGTACAGGCTCAATCGAATCAACTTTACAGAGCCAAATTTGCATATTTATATACATCATTTATCTTAAAACTAAAGTTAGGAGGATAGAGCCGATTACTCGCGGCCGTCTCGAGGTTAATAGGAATTACAAATTACGGATGGGAAAGAGGGTGGGAATTTAAGGTATGGTTTACATAACACATTAAATTTAAATTCTAAATTATCTAAAAACTTATAACTATACAATTTATGGTTTACTTTTGACTTGAACATTTTTTGAAAAAGAAAAAAAAATACACAGATAAAAAAAAACTTATAGTAAACATACAGGTTAAACTAACTACAATCTAAGGCTAATGTTAGTCACAAACACATAAATGAGTTTCATGTACTCCAAATCACGTACAGCCAAAATATCTCGAATTGGCACATTGGGTTGTCTACCTCGAGCCCGAAGGGAATCATAAAGCTCCGATCTGACTCCACGATGTTCAGCACAAGACCAAATAACGTGATTTGCGTCCTGATAGCCTCGTCCACACTCGCAGAGATTGCTGTAGCTCAGCCCAACCCGGTATAAATGAGCGTTCAAAGAATAATGATTGGACATGAGGCGAGACATGACACGAATGAAGTCTCGACCCACATCCATCCCCTTAAACCAGGATTTCTTCGACACCTTTGGGATGATAGAATGTTGCCATCGCCCCAAATCTCCTTTACTCCATTTATACTGCCAGCTGACAAGTGACTGTTGACGAAAAATAGGAAAAAATTCGTTGAAGGCGATTTGTCGATCACAAATATCGCCTTCCATAGCGCCCACCTTTGCAAGCGAGTCCGCTTTCTCATTGCCCGGAATTGAACAATGAGATGGGACCCATACAAAGGTGATGATAAAATAACGCGAAGATAAAGCACTTAGAAGCTCCTGTATTTTCATGAGAAAATACGAGGAGTGCTTTACCGGCCTCAATGAGCGAATAGCCTCTATAGAACTGAGACTATCCGTGAAAATGAAGTACTGATCCGGTGTTAATGAGGCAATGATTTCTAGCGTAAAGTGTATTGCCGCTAATTCGGCGACATATACGGAACAAGGAGCTTGAAGTTTACGATTGGCGCTATAAATTTCATTAAATATACCAAAGCCTGCTGACTCCTCTATCAAAGATCCGTCAGTGAAGAACGATTTAGTGGAATTAACTTGGCCAAACTTTGCAGCAAATATTACCGGAGCAATCATAGGACGATGATGCTCTGGGATTCCATGAAGCTCTTGCTTCATGGATAAATCAAAATGAACCGAATTGTCGAAATCGGAGAAGCAAACACGATTGGAAATGTTCGGCGAAGGGCTGACATCCTGTGTTATGTACAAATGGTACAAGGTCATGAAGCGGGTTTGAGTATTCAACTCAAGGAGCTTCTCAAAATTTTCGATCACCTGGGGGTTCAATTTTGCCAACTTGGCGTACGAGAACGTCGGATTTTCTTGCTGTGCGAGCAAACTTTTGACATGCTGCTCCTCTTGTTTGGACGTCATTTTTAAAACTGAAAAACTGGTAACCATTGTATATACACTCAACTTCCAAATGCAGTATTTCATGTTTTTTTTAAATGCATTTTTAACAGAAATACACCAATTTCAAGTTGACCAATTTTTGCGCGTTCCAGACTTTACGGACCGGAACAATTGACGAAAGCCACAGCGACGAAAAAGGACCTACGATTGAAAACTCGGTACGCGGAATTTCAAATTTCTCAACTTCATCGGAAGCACACGAATACTCTCCGATGTATTGAAGGTCCCCGGGTTCGGCATCGTACACTGCAGGAGGTGTGTTGGAAGGGATCGATGTTGCGAACATTTAACATACGATCTACCAGAGCTGCGGCAACACACGTGAACTGGAAATATCGTGATGGGCTTGGGTTAGTGGCTGATCAACCAAATAAGATTGAAGATCAAGGGTCGGTTCTTCAAATTTAGCATTATCAACGTGCAGAGCCCACACTCCGGAAGTACTGACAAGGACGCATTCTACGCGCAGCTCGAAGGCGAGTACGACAAGAGCATCATAGACCGGCAATTGGAATGTTCAGATCTCTCCATCTGACGAACGACAACGGCCTATGCCTCATTGATTTCGCCGCCTCTAAAAACATGGTCATTCGTAGCACCTACTTCCAGCACTGCCTCGCTTATCGCTACACACGAAGATCACCACAGATGACGGAATCGCCAATTGACCACGTTCTTTTTGATGGACGGCACTTTTCCGTTATTATCGACGTCAGAGCCTATCGCCAGAGCGCCACGCTAACATGTACTCTGATAACTACAAGGTGATGGTTAAACTGCGGCCAAAACTCTCTGTCATCAACAATGTACGGTTCAAACGGCCACCTCGGTACGACTTAGAGCATCTGGAACAACCGAGTGTTGCCACTGCGTACGCGCAGCATCTTGAAGCTGCGTTGTCGGACGAGGGTGAGATCGATAGAGCACATCTTGAGGACTGCTGGAGTACTGTCATAGCAGTCGTAAACAACGCAGCTGAGAACATCGTCGGGTATTCGGGTCGGGTGTCCGAATATTATCCGTGCAACAAAATGTTGTTAAAACTATTTTTTATTGTTGGATTAAAAAATCAATAGGTATTATTTGTTATAGCAATATGTTTGCAAATTACAAGTTTTATTTGCTCATTTCAAAATGTCCACCTTGTTCTGAGATGCATGTCTTCAAACGTTTAGGGAAGTTATCCACGATGGCCGCGAGTTCTTCGACCGATATTTGTTCTCAAACCTTTAAAAGAGACGATTTTAGATGTTCTAGTGATTTATGTGGTGTACTGTAGACTCTTGACTCTAAGATGGACCATACCGAATAGTCCATCGGATTCAAATCCGATGAGTTAGAAGGCCTCCCTTAGCTCAGACGCTAAAAGGCGCAGCTACAAAGCAACACCATGCTGGAGGTGGCTGGGTTCGATTCCCGGTCTGGTCTAGGAATTTTTCGTAAAGGAAAATTTTTCGACTCCCTGGGCATAGGGTATGATTGTACTTGTCATACAATCATACTAATGCAAAAATGGTACTTAGCATCGAAAGCTCTCAATTAATAACCTTGACAGAACCGGGATGATGACTCCTTGAAATGCTTCCACGATTTTTAGAAGCAGCAGGAAGCAACTGCCGATCATTTTGGTGGTTGTGATGCTGCTCGATTGTGAAAACTTTTTCATCGGTGAACAGCACTGACCGATAGTGTCTCTCGGATAATCGGTTCAGGAGAACCTTTCTCAACCGGTTTGTTTTCATGGTGTCATTCAAGTAGTGATTCTTGCACAGTTTATATGACTGAAGCTTCAAATCGTCGTGAACTCTGGCTCCAACGGAAGATTTTGAAATTTTCATTGCTTTTGCCAACTGAAGCTCAACGCATCCCGCAAAAGCTTTGCACCGCGCGCCGAAGTGTGCAAGGATAAGGACATCTTGACGGACGGACATGAGGTTATTGAAAGGTGGAGGCAGCACTTCGATGAACACCTGAATGGCGTGGAGAACATAGACTGTAAGAACCAAGACAGCGGAAGCAATGACTACATCAGATCTGCAGATGAGAATATTGAACCAACTCTCACGCAGAGAGAAGTTAGGGATACCACCTAACTGCTCCACAACAATAAGGCCTCATGTAATATCCGAAAAACCACAGTAAAAAGATCGACAGTAGTTGCATAATGCCAAAACGTCTTTGTCGGAAATTTCTACCTTGCTATTTCAAATTGATAAATCTCGATTGTTAGTGAATGAACATCGGATCGAACTCAATCAGATTGATCACATCAAGTAAGCATACAAATTGATGTGATTAAATATTCAATATCTAGTACAGATTTTGAGTTGAATCAATTCTAAATGTTGAGGTAATGTCTGCCGCCAAGAACGCTTCAGCATAAGTCCTTAACGGTTCTAAGTAGTCCCGTCAAATCGTCGAAAAGAAATGGAGCTATAGGAGATTAGGTCTGGTATTCCCTGTGAAACAACTCGACCATTGCTGCAGACTTAATGACAAAATTCAGCTTTGATACTAGCATCTTATCGTCATCCGCATCAGCCACAACAACGAACACTTTTATTCGGAATACCGACAAAAAGCTCCGTTTGAAATTCGGTTGACTTTAAGGTGACTGATACAAAAGGTTTCTGTCCACTGCAGTGAAGAATATGTGTCTATTATACAAATGGACTGAGACTTTATGGTATTTTAAAAATAACAACAGTGTTACCACCCCAGATTGGTGGAACTCGTGTTGCATATAAAAAGAAAAAATATTCTAAAACACTTGCAAAGACAAAAAAAACTTGCAAAAAGAAAAAAATATTGTAAAAAAATGGCAAATACAATCTTTGCACTAAAATTTACAGTAATGCAAACAACATGAGGTTAATTGTTCTGCATAAATTACAATAAGGTGAGGATGGTATTTGAGCTGAACTCATCAAGAATGGCCCGGAAAAGCTACCGGAGGAGTGGAAAGAAGGGGTCATATTGAAGTGCGAAAACATCCGAGCTATCACCATTCTGAATGCCGGCTAAAAAGTGCTATCCCAGATTATCTTCCGTCGTCTATCACATACAACGAATGTGTTAGTGAGACGTTATCAAGCCGGCTTCGTCAACGGCCGCTTGACAACGAACCAGATCTTTACCGTACGGCAAATCCTCCAGAAATTCCGTGAATTTCAGGTTCCTACCCACCTCAGGTGGCATACGACAGCATCGACCACATAGAGCTATGCAAAATCAGGGACGAGAACGGCTTCCCCGGGAAGCTCACCAGAATGATTATAGCAACGATGGACGGTGCGCAAAGCTTCGTGAAGAATTCAGATCGTTTGAACCGAAGTGAGTAGATGCTACCGGTTTGTGTAGCATCTACTCAAATTTTCTAATTTTTTCTCATAAATGTTTGAAAAATGCTAGCTGTTGAAGTAGTAGCAATGCGATTTGTGACTTGTTATTTGAGAAAATTCATTATTTTTTTTAACAATTTTATTTATTTGAACACAAGAACATTTAATAACTCCTTAAATGGTGGTACATCAGTTTGGAAAACACCTACTTGGAGAGAATCGCACCATAATTAATAGGAAATACTTCTGAGGTTTTTTTGCTTCTAAGTTATTGTATTTTAATTCAATTATAATTCGTTATCCTCCGAGGAATGTATTCCAACATGTGTTTCGACTTTATTTCGTAGACTTGCTTGATGTCCACCACTGGTATTAAAATAAGAACTGTATTAAAAATAAGTCATCCACATATTTTTCTTTCAAATCATATAAAAAAATGATGTTTTATTCAAACAAATGGATGATTCTTTATTGTACGAGATTTAAGTTGAACATTGTGAAAACCGGATGAAATTAATATTATTCTTTCACGAATTTGTGAATTTTTGATCGAACACTTTACATCAAGTTTCGGATAAGTGTTTCATCAAATTTTTCGGACGCATTACCCCAAATTTTTTTGAACTCCTGCATATGCTTTGCTACTTTACGAGTCTTTTTGAAGACCCTCTTCACAATTGCCCAATAGCGTTCGATGGGCCAAAGTCGATGGCAATTTGGCGGATTAATGTCTTTCTCAACATAATCTATACCCTTTTCCGTGAGACAATTGAGAGTTGTTTTGGCGTAATGCGTTGGCGCTAAATCCGGCCAAAACAGTGGAGGGGTACTATGCTTCTGATATAAAGGCAGCAACCTCTTCTGCAGATACGCAGATCGATAGATTTCCGCATTGATTTTTCCGGTAGTGTAAAAAATTGTAGACTTCATACCGCAGGAACTTATTGCTTGCCATACCAGCACTTTTCGACCAAACTTGTCCACTCGACTTAACCTGTCTGCATTGCTTACATCTTTTTCTACGACGGCAGTGTAAAATTGTGTACCTGAAAGGGTTTTTGAGTCCTCTTTGAGATAGTTCTCGTCGTCCATCAAAATAGGTACGTGCATCCGCTGCAGAACTCGTGAATACAATTTCCGGGCCCTTGTTGTGTTCTGCACTTTATTTGGCGATTTTCTACTTCTTGTAGGTCTTCAGATTGTTCCGTTTCATGATACGTTGAATCATTCCGACGCTGGTACCGCTTTATTGGCTAAATCACGTTTTGGCATTGATTTGTGCTTCCGAATTAGAGCTACCACTTTCTGTTCCAGTTTAGGGTTGGAAGATTAGGGTTTTCTGCCTCTTCCTGGGAGTTTATCCTTGAACAATGTTCCCCAAACTTGGTTATGATGGATTTTACACTCACGTGATGAATTCCAAAGCGCTTCGGCAATTGTCGCATAGTTACACCCTTTTAACGTAGCCATGTGTCCAAAACGATAATTTTCAACTCTCTTGCAATGCGCGACATTTTTAAAACAAAGAATTTAACCGTGCAAACAAGTAAACAAACGAAAGATGACAGTCGAACGCACAGCGTGCTATGATTAACACATTAAGATATACGTGGATAGCTTATTTTCGATACATTTCTTAATTGGCACTGAGGAGCAGTAGAAACATGTTGAAAATTGAAGCAATAGACGAAACATCCGAAATATACATTTACGTCACATGCTAATCGATTATAATGGAATAACAATGGAATCCAATAACTAATCCCATTCAAAACCCATTCGCAGTGGAACCTACCAAACGTACGATGAATAGCATCATATAATCAAATAAACATCACTTCTACACATTCTTCAACCATACGCCATCGAGGACTTGTGGGCTGCTCGACTGTAGACAGTTGGACAAACATTTTCACGCTGGTGGCAACGCGACCCCTGGGCACTGAATCCACATTTTAACACGGATATAGAAAAGAAGACAAAACCCCTCCGTTTTCCTTTAAGACCCGCAGTTCATTGTTTTCTAGCACCCACACTTGCGAAGCCATTCGTTAACGATGGTTTTTATCCTGCACGTAATTTTGCCATGGGGCGGGATGGTGGAAAACTAGGGAATTGGATGAAGAGTTTTTTTTTTATTTCAATTTATAATGATTTATATTTCTTTTATTTCTGCTCCCCGGGCACCATGAGAGCGATTTTTATTCCAACAATGGGCGTGGAAGAAAGATTATGATGGGAAGAATGGATTACCGGGGTTGAGTTATTGAGGTGAAAGAGGTTATCTCGACTGGCAGGCGAATATGACCGGCAGATGTTGCTGTAGTGAAAGCATTTGAATACGTTCTCACCCTCTGTACGTGTGTTTGTATGTGCACACGCCTGTCTGTCTAGGCTGTCTTGTTTTCCTTGCATTTTCTATTTTCGCACCCGGTGCGGTTTATTTTGCTCGTTTGTGAAATAAGTGAAAAAATATCTGCGGAGAATTCTTTTTTATGAATGTGTGATTGATGATGCGAGGGTTGTTGTTAAAGTTTTTGATCGATATTGACGTCTTGATTCCATGTGGTAACACAAACTTTGATTACATGAGTTAGAATAATCACAAGTTTTGATTATCGCGACTCTCAGTTATTTAACACGACCACCTTGAACTTTTAAAAATTGTTCGAAAATGCTGTCTTGAACCAATCTAGAAAAATAGACAAAATTTTTCGGAAGTTCAAAGTTGTTCCAATCGTTCATAACCCACTTGGCACTGATTAATCGACAATCTACCTGAATTGACTGAACTTACCCTGGGAAAACTTTCCGCCACCGAGATGAAGACCAACACGAGGATGATTACTAGCGGTGGGATGACGATCTCAAAGTGTAGCGATGTACTGTAAATGAATAGCGAACAAAGTCGTTATCAACGGAAAGGGCCCGTCACCGGTGGCTGGGAAAACTTTTCCCAAGCAACACTTACCGTGGAAGAACTAGGGTGGAGAAAATTATGCCGATAAATTGAACGATGAGTGCTGCCAGCAGCGGAATGGAACTATGCGGCTGCCGGTACTGAGCGTAGGCCTGCTGGATTTCGCTGTTTTTGAACCACAGCAGTGCGTTGATATCCTTGTAGATTTCCCGATGTCCGTCGCGACTGACCAGTTCCTTCCGAAGCCGGACCTTATAGTCCTCAGTGGCGCTTTCCATCGCTTTGTCGTCCAAACCGGCGTTTGATTCCTCATCGCCGGTGGCTGGAGTCTGCTTAGGGGGGCAGGAAAAATCAATACCATTAGAAACGATAAAATTGAACGAGGCTTAACCTTCTTCTCGCCATTCAAACATACCTTGGCGTCTTCCTCGTCATCCCGAAATACTTCCGATGGCCCATCCGGTTCGATAACAGCATCCTTTGGATCGGCAGAGCCATTCATTCGGTGCTCGGCGGGGCAGAACTGCCACGGTGGATGGAGGCGATAAATAGATAAACAGAGAAAATGGGTAAGCAAAACAATATAAAACCCCAGACCGCTTTCAAGGCACGCCGACAACTGCCTTCAGACCACAGCTGGGTGGCGTAGTTGTTGATAGGATGGTGAGCTCTTTTTCTAAAGACGGAAGGTTGTCGTGCATAGTGGGTTCATTTCAATATTTTTATTTAAAAAAAACTGGAGTAGTTTTGGAAAGAGTGGATCAAATCAAGAACTTGGGAGCAGTGATGGAAAAAATCGCATCGAATAACGTTCAATTTTCAATCTTTTGCGAACACGTTCTTGGAAGAATTTCAATCTGACTCTTCTGCCGACATCATAACACACCGGAGTGAATGAGAAGAGAGAAAACAGAGAAGAAAAATATGACATCGGTCACGCATGATTTTGTTCATGCGTTGAATCATTCTTACAATGCATTCATTGTACAATGAATGACAGATGAAAGAATCGTCTGCATTCATTGATTCACGAAGATTGAATCGCCTCGAACGCAAAAGTTGGCTATGATTATTACGGTATTGCTTGTCGAAAAAACTCATTCACGTTTTGCTTCACGGTCATCTTTAAATCACAGTGATAAACCAAGTAAGTAGGTATTATTGGAAGTAAAATTATGGGCAATACACAATTTTTGTTTTTGTTTTAATTTTTAGAATGAAACGATGGTGCACTCAAAAACCACCCTGCTGCAGGTTGATGGAAAGTTTAGCTGCAAGATTGTAGAAAAATGTGGACAAGTTGATGGCCGGAAATTTTACGCGGCATGTTCTGAAACAACATCCGACCGTCAATGCTGCATTGGATTTACCGATGCCGACAGTGGCCGAATCTGGATATAAGCCGGCAAGGAAGAAGTCGAAAAAACTTCACAAATTATAAATATTCAAAAATATATACAAATTGAGCATTAAATGCATGTAAGATGAGTGGCGAGAAAGAATTACGTCTGTTTGCCTGTGCTGATACTGTTCACTGCGGCTAGAATACTTTTAGGAATATTTCCTGGTACTCAATCAAACGTAATCAAAACGTAATCACACAGGCATGCGGCACATCATTTTACTTTAATTATCACTAATTAGTGTAAAATGATTTGTCACACCTTCAAACACTCTACTCTATGTCACCCCTCTCTTTCCTACATTTATAATAAAATACTCTCCCCCCCCCCTATTCCCCCCTTAAATAAAAACATTTTATGATATATCCCAACCCTATTTTTTCGGAAAAAAAGGGGCCCCCCCCCCCCGATTTCGTATGCCCCGGTTCCTGTCAACTATGGCTAGATTACGTTTGGGAAGGTACTCCGGTACTTAATCACACTCGTCTCAGAATATCAATGTAAAATTAGGGTAACGGGATGTAATGTTAGCCTAGCTCCTTCATTCGGCCTATGTACCAAATATGTTATTAATTCAGCCATAATCAACAAAATCATGTTGCTATCGAGATTACCGATTAATTCCAAAGCAATTGAGACGTTATTAATCAATATATAGTTATTCACATCCGTGCAATGTTCGATTTCCCTAACTTTTTAGATACCATGACTTCGCTGGTTAAGCTGAACAAATTATCTGCATGATCTTCGAATGATCTAAATTTGGCTAAATTGAACCGATTAACCGAGTAATGCAGCCTAGATGTACAAAAAATATTCACGCGTTATTAAATAACTGTTCACATCAATAATATAACAATAATTCAACAAGAAAACCTTAGACCCAATGTTAGGGACATATTATTTTCTATGTACCTAACTAAGGCCTGTTGGATTAATAACGTAGTAAAAATGTTGTTATTGGTTAAATTTTCAATGGTGGTGTAGGAGTTTGCGTTTGCATATTTTTCAAATGGCTCAACCGAGGGAAAACAAATCTGTGTAGAGTAAAATATAATGTTTTCATTATCGAATGACCGGTAAATCATATGTAAAAATCACTGAAATGTTTCAAAGTAATTTTAGCATAGTTTGTTTGTGAAGTTATGTGTTGGGTAGAGTGAATACAGCTGGCAATGCCTATAATCAGATAATCAGGAAAAAAAACCGTACACAAACTGCATTGAATAGTAAATTTCACGAATAGGACGAAGTTGCATCCATGAATAGACCCAATTTGGTGTCTATGGACCGACATTACATCCATATCCCTCGAAAGTTTCTGACTAAATAAAATGAGTTGTGTAACTTTTTGTGATACATGCTACCAAACGTCTTATTAAACGTACCTAAGCAAATGTAAATCTAGTTCAATATTGCTCACAGCTACTATATTTCACGAGTTATGATAAAAAATGTAATCGATCGTTGCATATTAGGCTGAGTTAAGGGACACATACCCTATCCCCTTTTTGCGCGCCCCACCACCCGGTTCGGTTTCCCCCCCTACCATGCTTGTTTCTTCGGTTTTTCTTTCGCTTCCCGCGTCGCTTCGTTTCCCTCGCTCGGTTTTTCGTTGGGCCCCGCATGTTGTGGGCTCTTCTTTTCCGCTTTCGCCGCCTCCCCGCGGTAATTTTTTCCCCCCTTGGGGCTTCTCGCTTGTGCTTTTCTATTTTTTCAACATTTGTTTTGTTTTTTTATGTTGTGTTTGTGCTTGGAATAAAAATATTTAATCTCTTGATTTCGTTTTTGGCTTTTCCGTCCTCCTCTTTTTGGCTTTTTTCCTTGGTTCCTTCATTTTTTTTTCCCCCCTCCCCTTCCTCCTTTTTTTACCCACTCTCTTCCGTCTTTGGCTTTGTTGGTTTTCTTTCGGATACTTATCCCGTTGGTTCCCCCCCTCTTTTTTCCCATGCTTCAATTCTGGCCAAAACATGAGAGGTTGTGGGATCTAATGAATGGCAATAGTCGCTTTTGGAGACATTCCGTTCTGTACGGCTTTGAATGTAAATGTCTTATCAGTAATGAAAACCTTGGTCTTCCTACCGCTGTTACAGATGCATTGTCAAATCATGAATTTGCGGGCAAATTTATCTGCAAACACAAACTTGAATTTGGCAAGAATATCTCCCCGAGCCGTAGCCAAGTAAATTTTTTGTTCCAGTAGCTGTTTCATATCGGCCTTTACATAGGTTTCATCCATTGAATTTTGTCAACAGCTGATCATACAGTTTCTGGCACTGATTCTGGCCACATTGTTATATTTTTGATCCCTATTTGGTTGTCTATAGGCACGGTATGACTTGAAGCCTTCCCGGAGACGAATCCGTTGCACGGTACTGCGTGCGGCGCGAAACTTTTTGGCCAAATCGCGGTCTGAGATGTTGGAGTTTGCCTTAATGTTCTCGATGACTTTGTTCCGCAGGTGACGGTTGACAGTACCCGCCCGACGCTTGCTTTGAGGCTTGCGATCCGTCGACAAAGTTCCTCTGTACTTCTTCAAAACACGCCACGGTATTTCGGGGAAAACCCAACACTTTAGCAAGTTTTGGCCCAGACCACGAAGGGTTTTCGAAACGATTGCGCATAATTATTTTTCTTCTTTCTTCTTCCATTTTGTATTTCTCTGAAACGCGTTCAAACTGCACCGCGAAAAAAAAACTTCTGATGTTGTTATTGTTATAGGGAACACATAAGATGTCATAGTTTACAAATCCGACCACTAGGGTCGCTGTAAGAATCAAAAATGTTTGTTCCAATACTAAATGGGCCACACCTTAGAGCCTTGTGGAACAATCACCTGCTGCAACCGCTACATCACCGCACTAATTACGGATAAAACAGCGCCATTACTGGCATACAAAGGAGTTTTAATCGGGTGGCAACGGAATACGAATTTAAAATTTCATGTGATACGTTTCGGAAGATGTCAATGCGTAATTTTTTTCAATGTTATTTATATGAGTTCAACAAAACATCATTGAGGCATAAAAGCCTGTTGATGTAAAATATTAAATAAATAAATAAATGAATACATTGTTTTGAATAAGGTTGGTAGTTCATATAAAATGGAACATATACGCTCTTAATTAATCTTAATTGCTGTTTTTCAGGAAAATATATGATATTGAGTAATGTATTCCAGTTCAAACAGTAGAATATACATCCCAAATATTAACAATTTTTTTTGTGTGTTTCCTGCGCCACACCCCACAAATTAATATTTTTTTTTATTTTTTTGACGCGTTTTTCCCCACAAAAATTCTAAAAACCCCAAAAAAACAAAATTTCTGCGACAATAGAATGAATATAAGTAGAATATTAAAGCCTCGCCACGTTAAATTTCGGACACCAAAATAATAGCAGCAAAAAAAAAAAAAAATTAACATATAACAACAAAACCGAACTCTGGTCTCTCTTCAGTTGTCGAATACAACAAAACCTATTGTTAATTTCCCAATAATAGAGTTATATAGTTTGATTAACAAAGTCAAAATAACTAACTGCAAAGCTTCTAGTAGAGCTACGATTAAGTTTGCTTCGCAGTGGCTAATCAAAGGGAAACTTGGTTATTTGTTGGCTTGGGCCCCTTTTCTGTCTTAGCACGAGATAAAGGAAAAATAAATAGAAATTGATCACTAACAGGAATTATTACATAAAACCTGTCCACGTTAAATTTCGGATGCTTTTCTTTCAGTGTAGATTTTGATTTATATGGCAGCTGAAACTTTCCACTTTATTTCGCGGTACAACATGTTTACATTCTTGTTATATTCAGTAAAATGGCGTCGAATCAAGTGGAAGTGCGCAAACGCATTTTGTACGAACGGCAGCAAAATCCGAATTTATCGGTACGCGATCTTACCGTGTTTTGTGTTTGCAAATCATTCGACCAGCGCTTGACTGTGAATCGGTAAGTTGTAAGTGGCACAAATCGAAAAGTTCCCGACAAATGGACAAGAAGGTGGTAGCCATTATTGTGAAAAATCTCAATCTTTCTGTGTGAAATGTGGCTCGCAAAGTTGGGAAGTCAAAATCATATGTACAAAAAGTGAAGCACAGGCAAGGACTGAAAGCATACAAAGTGAAAAAGGTGCCCAACCGTGATGAGAAGCAAAATTTCACTGCAAAAAGTCGTGCTAAAGAGCCTTACACCAATTTTTTGCAAACATTTTCTTGTATCATAATGGACGACGAAACATACGTACTCGAAAAATTTAAACAGCTTCCGGGTCTGTCTTTTTACACCGCAATGCAAAGGATCGCCATTGCCAAGCATTTCCGAACAGAGAAGGTGTCCAAATTCCCGAAGAAGTGTTTGATTTGGCAGGCCATATGTAGTTGTGGTCGATAATCTGTAAGTTTCGTCTCTACCGGCACTATCAATAAGGATGTGTACGAGAAAGAATGTCTGCAAATGCGGTTGCTACCGTTTATCCAGCTCTGTTTGGCCTAATTTGGCCTCTTGTCACTATGCGAAATCCGTCCTGGAATGGTATAAGGTACAAGAGGTCAAATACGTTCCAAAAACAGTCCACCAAACTGTCCAGAACTTTGCCCAATAGAGAAGTACTGGGCTCTAGTTAAGCTGAAACTCTACGAAACTAAGAATAAAGCAAATGGTACCGATGATTTCAAGAGAATATGGACAATCGACACGGCGGGCGTATCTGAGGATACCGTACGGAAACTGATGGCGGGTGTACAACAGAAAGTTCGAGAATTTTACAGAAAGAAGGATTGACATCTTAATCAACTGGTTCTAATGTAGATATAACTCCACTATTGTGAAATAAACAATCGATTTTGTTGAATTGTGTGTAATTTTTTTTTGCTGCTGTTATGTTGGTGTCCGAAATTTAACATGGACAGGCTTTAGCAGTTTTGAAGTTCAATATAGAGTCGCCCCCGCCGCCAGGCTGGTCCATAATTTCAGACGGACTCACAAAGTGGTGTACAGGGTTTTGTTATGCTGGTTGCATATCTAAAGGGCAGTTTAGAATTGTTAATTGTTGCGTTCATTTTATCGCTAGTGCGTGAGGTGGCCATTGCACCATGGTCAAAAATATACCATTGAATTTTGAACTCACTTTGAGGGGGATTGATTATAAAAATCATGCCTTAAAAAGGCGAAGCTTAAAATATCCAACAACTTTGCCATAAATGCCAACGCTCTAGCTCCATTATTTAGGGAGCTATCAGTTGTGAGCATTCAAATCGACCTTTTGACCACTGTGCATTGGTGAGATCAATCTGATTATAAATGTATAACAAAAATCATATTTTCAAATAAAACTAAGTACGAGTCTGGTTTGGATATAACACATTTGCAAATCTGGAAGTGTGTTGCAGTACCCTTATCCAAATGATATTGGTAATGTTTACATGCGGGGCTTATTGTATGTGAAAGTAACCTCGGAATTTGCGTGACTGTCCAGAAATTCTGAAATGGGTTGCTTGATCTGCAGTAGAGCTATCACTTTATAGCTTCCGGATTAAAGCTGATTTCAATGGTCACTTAACGGATTGTTGCAATCATTGTTGCACAGAATTCTTCCATAATTTCATTGCTGGTCAGTGGGTGTTAGATTATACACAAACACACATCTCCTTAAAACCAACTAATTGGAGGATAATCTGAAAATTAAATTAAACAAAAATTCAGCGTATTGTTTACCAAAACAAACCTGCTGCCAACCCAAACCTGTTATTCAACATCCCAGTGATTTCTCGTTGAAGTGCAGAGGATTTCTCAGCTTCTGATAAAGCGAGTATTACGTCTACAAATGTCTACCCAAGCAGGAGAAAATAATATATGAATACACTAAAGCTTTTTTTTACACGGGGGATGCGTTCCACTTTTACTATGAAACCGTGTAAAAAAAGACTAAATAGAGCTGATAAATTCACATGCCTAAACATTTTAAATTGCTTCGATTTTGTTTGCATGTGTAACCTTTCCATGCAATGGTCAAAATACAGTTTTTAAAATTTTGAGTATTTACACCAAAAATTGTGAATTTTATGAGAAACTGCCATATGCCAAAACGAAAAACGTGATTCGAATTAGGTCGGTAAGTGGTTCCGTTCTGGAGTTATCGCTGAAAACAAACCGTGTAAAAAACGTGTAAAAAAGACTTTAGTGTAACTAGTTTTGATCTTGACAACTGGCCTTGATATTTAAGAGCACAGCATAAGAGGTTAAATACCTAAGAATTGCAAGCAAAATATCTCTCAAATAACAAAACTTGTTATTCGGAATACCTAAGAATACCTGAGAGGTTGTGTTTTGGTATTGTTCTACCTCAATTTGGTGTTCGCATAACATTGTGGGAACAATTCTATGGTATTATCCTCAGGTATTTTATCTCTTATGCAGCGCTCTTAAATACCAAGGCCAGTTATCAAGGTATTCGTTCCTGCTCGGGTTTCCTTATTTGACTTGCATTCGGGCAAGGCCGGCGCCGGTATTGCGTTAGGATGGTATCACACATTAAAGATTTATGCTAGTCCCAAGCATCATCTGTTGGTTCTCTGTGTAACTACAACTAAGCTAGCAATAACGAAATACCAACATTTGGTGGTCAATCATGTTCATGCTCATGCTCATGCTCATCTCTGAAATTCACTGAGTAAACTTATAATTGGAGTTAACACATCGGTCAATAAGTCCCAAGCTTAACAACCAGATGGCGCCACTAATAAAATAAAGTACCAACCTTCAAAAGATTACTGTCAAAATTTCATGACGTTTGGTTAATTTTCTTATTGAGTTACAGTGGTTTAAGTGACGCTATTTTTGTGATTCTTCAAAACGATGGATTCAAAACAATGTCGTGTATTGATATATCATTACTTTTTGATGGGGAAAAATACCGTTCAATGTTATCCGGACTCTGCATTATCGAAAACGACCATCAAACGATGGTTTGACAATTTCAAACATGGTCGTATGATGCTGAACGCCCTGGTCGGCTAAATGAGGCAGTTATTCCGGAAAATATTGAAAAAATCCTGAAAATCATCATGGGCAATCGCAAAGTGAAGTTATGTTCTCTATCGAAGATTGCTCGAAATTCTTCAACAAGATTATTACAGTTTGTTAGCTTACTTAAAACTAACTTCCAGAATGTTTGGGAAATATTTGACCCGTACTTATTTATTTCATTCATTGAAATTCGAGTATATGTATTGACAATTGAAGCATAATTTAGATTTTCAATTTCATTGCACTTTCAAATTCAAGTTGCTCTTTCTGCCACACTAAAATATCTTATGGTCCATATAAGAAATAACATTAAACAGCATTCCATCAAAACATGCATTTTACGAAGAATAAAAAGTCATTTGAATATTGTAAACCCGTAAAAAGTAATGATAGAAAATATTATTTGAAGGATGCGTTCGAAAACAATGCTTCATTTCTCGCTTGTATAAGAAGATAAAAGCTTGGTGTCTTCAAGAACATTGTTTAAAGTTCAACTTTGCTGAAAACATTATTGGTAGTTTGTTCACAACTGTATTTTGGATCTCCCTTCTAGGAAGCCAATTAACAAAATGGCGGCCGTCGAAAGATGGTGCTAATTATACTTTGAAACATCTCCACACAATGGGACTTGTCACCATCACTTTCACTTTCACGTCACTTACACATCACCTCCTTATGTTATTACTGGTATTACCGTGATCAAAATGAATTCCGTGAGGTCAACGTGATAGGCAAGGGAAAATCGTAGTAGCCCTCAGAAAAATCCACGGTTTGCGTCACTTCTTTCGAAAAAAAAAAAAAAACGCAGCCAAACAGACTTCGCTCCCGTACGAAGTGTATCCTGTATAAAACGCTTATAAAACCGGTTGTTCTCTACGGGCATGACACGTGGACAATGCTCTCAGGAGGACTTGCGAGCACTTGGAGATTTTGAGTGAAGGGCGTTAAGAACCATCTTTGGCAGAGTGCAGGAGAACGAAGTCTGGAGGTGGAGGATAAACCGTGAGCTCGCGCAACTCGCTGATGAACCCGGCATTCGTAAGTTGGACAAATCTGGATGAATACGCTGGGCAAGACTCTGTTGCGAGAATGCCTGACAACTGTCCAGCAAAAATGGTGTTCGATGGGAATCCAGTTGGCACAAGATAACGATGGTTAGGAGCAAGATCTAGGGAGTACTAAGTGCCAACGGGATTGAAGGAGAGCAGCCATGAACCGAGAATGTTGGATATAGTGTATCGGGTAATGTTATAATGACGTTATGGCGTGAAAGTAAATAAAAAACATATCAATAAGTGGTGAAATTTTCATGATGCTTTTTTTTCGAAGGAGGACACTGATAGGGGAAACCATATTTTCAACCTGATTATATTCAGATTTGTATGGGAGCAAAAGTTGGTCATTTTTCGGCACATAATTCAACTACTTATACTAAAAGCAAATAATTTAAATTTCTAAATTTTTTCAATCGAATGGTGTATGAATTAAGTAATTCTGTTCAGTCGAACGAGAGTTATTAGCGTTCGAAACCTTTCACCTTTCACGAAACGCTCTCATTTATCAAAATTATCGTTGAAGCAGCGAGAAACGTAGTTCTACGTAGAAATTCATTTCTTGACCCGCTTTTGTCTCACTCTGCACTACAGTGCAATCACTCTCACCCATAGGCGACAGATAAATTTACCATCATCTTAGGCGCTTTACGCTAGATTCGATGTTGGTTTCCTCGTTCGGTCTAGGATAA
Source organism: Aedes koreicus (assembly GCA_024533555.2). Lineage (NCBI taxonomy): Eukaryota > Metazoa > Arthropoda > Insecta > Diptera > Culicidae > Aedes > Aedes koreicus. The sequence continues at coordinate 25,509 of JAHHFK020002405.1, read as the reverse complement.
AATATTAGTCCGTATCCCCCCTGGCGTGGAATGTTGATAGAAAATATTTTCCACCTCACTAGTGTCGTCTCGACTAAAAGAGCTATGCTAAGACTGTTTCACGTTGATTGTGTTGCTGCGAAATTTATGGATGCAAAAAGCTCTATATACTTTTACCCGACAGGAAGGATGTTTCCTTTTCTACTTGTTCTTATCTGACTTTGATTTTTCCTCCAGAAAAAGTTTCCGCCGCTTCAGTTGACGTGATGTGATGTGTATGCAGTTTGGCCGGGTACTCAAGGACTCACAACTCTTGTCTTGCCAGCCGTCTGCACGGATCTCTTTCGTCCTTAATATATGTATGTATACAGCGAGCCGCTAGCACTCGGCCTGGCTGGTCTCTGTGTCAAGTTTTAACCATATTAAAGCAGAAAAGTGCTGTGTGGGAGGATAATTTTTTATTCATTTAGGTAAATTTATGACATTACCTGGGAGAAATGGTTTTACTTCCTTCGTTCAAGAAAATATTAATCAAAGCAATTGCCTGGGCACGTACAAAGTAGGTAAAGTTTTTTTTTTCGGATTCAAACGAAGTTGTGAATCTCGTTTCTCAGAATTTGCTATAAATAACTCCCTGTGTTAAATGTTGGGAAAATCCGATTAAGTTTAACGCCACAAAAAAAAAAGCTTGTTCGACACATCTTGGTTTCGTTTGCAACAATGGCTTCCTTTCATGACTGGCAGATATTCAACCGAATGTATAAAAGTAGAATATTTAATCCTTTTCTCATGACTTGCCCAAAAAAATATTAGTCAGATATAAAAAAAGAAAATACATCTTTTGGTTGTTACTGATGTGAAGGTTTATTCTTGCAACTTTCCGAGAATCGGAAGATTGATTGGACGCCAATAAAATCGGAAGTGAGAAAAAAACAATCAAGGAGTGCTGTGGTTTTATTTACGTCTGCTGCGTATCTTTCACAGGCCACGATGAATGAGTTCAGAAATGATCAAATAAATTCAATCAGAAAATAGTTGTTCTCGGATAAACACGGCTTTATTTCTTTGTTTTTGTAGAGTAAAGGAGATAACCTTGGTCGTCCGAAGGATAACTGAATGTCCGGTTGATGGTGATTAGGGGGGTAGGATTCCATTATTCATTAGCTGGCAACCAAGCTCATACCTTAGGTTTCTAAAATTAGGTTATTTTTATGATTTCTGATAACTTGTTTTGTAATTGGAGCTCCTTTTGATCTACAAGCGATGAATAGTCTTATGTACGATCATAAGCCTTGTGTAAAAAGTCAGTAAGCATGTTTTCTCATTGAATTTTGAACTAACAAATACACTTCTAATTAGTAGACAGTAAACTGTTAAAATTTGGATTGCTCGTTTTCATTTTCATTTTTCATTTTCATTTTGCAGCGTTTGGTGGGGCAATGAGAGCGCAAGTCAATCCAAAGCCGAGGGTTAGGGAGGGGTAATGGCGAACTGGTCTATGCGGACTACTTGAACGCCATGGGCGGTGATAAGGATTAGGTTGGGGTAAGGGGTTTGTAGTGTTTTTTGGATTGAGATGGCTGCGTTGCTACAAAATGATCTGAAATGTTTAATTTGTTTGTGATTTGAAACTAGTAGTGACTGTAATATAACTTTTTCATCTTAAGTAAGATGAATGTTTTTGATAGTTTGACAGTTTTGATTTCGCATATACTTATCTTTGTGTGCTGTCTTTGATTTTTTCGAGGATGCTTCACATGTACTTTTTCTTGAAATAGATATGATCACTTCCTTGTCAAAACCGCATGTAGCCTAGCGCTGAGTAGGTCCTTCGCACTTCAATCGATCCATTTCACAGCCGTTCTCGATCATGAAATCAATAAGAAAATAAGAGCGAAGAGGGTGTTAGTGGTTCATAATATGCAGGGCGTAGGTGAGAGATTATTGGTGATATTTTCACGACGATATTTTCGTTTCTCTGACTAAGAATTCCGAATTCCTAACCTAACAAAATTTGAACAGCATGAACCAGAAGTAATAATGTTTGAATCAAAAAGGATTTAAAAAAAAATACTGGATTAAATTTAGACAACAACATTTTAAATTCTAGCCTAGCTTTGGACCTAGTACTCATCCCCATCCCAAACTTAACAATATTTCAAATCACTGACTAACTAATCTGACACTTGGAAAAGAACAGTTCTATTTCCTATCTAGTTTCTTTTTTTTTATTTATTTATTATCTGGTATGGAGGACACATGCTATAAAATGCATGGAAAGGTAACGATAAAATAAGAAGAAAGACTAGCAACCCCCATCCAACCCCAACCACCTCCATCGCCCGTCCCGACAGACACGCGCATCCCGTCCACAATGCGCAGACCCCCCAGTGCCATGCACTAATACTCGAGAGTCGATATAGTACACGAGACTGGGAAGTCCGCACACCCTAGACGAAACACGCGTATCCGTCAAGACAAGCAACAAATGTAGCTGAGATCAAACGGAAACTACCAATTCCTCCTCTAATTTTCCAGTTACAGGCATTCCACTAAAAAGCTCACACTTTCCAGGATTCATACATGGAAAGGTTCATTCTATTGTTCCAATGGTGTTCCCTAAGCGGGCCCTCCGCGTCCTATCTCTAATATACATGCTTGTCTTTGTTAGTCTCAAGTAACACTTTTCTATGACTAGTGCTTCATTTCGAACAGTCAGATAATTACCCTGATCAAAACATTCACCCCTTTCGAAAATGTTGCAATTACATTTAGTTATTATACCATGAGCAAACAGGTATTTCGGTTATTCATTCCATAAAAAAAATGGATGAGTAACAACATAAGTTGTCAATAAAATGAAAAGTGTACTTTTAGTCGTTTCCCTTAGATTGATAGTAAGAAGTCTAAGAGTGAATTGCGGCATAGCCCGCTAGTATCACACCTGATGTTAGTGCCTTTATATAAACGTTCTACGACGTGGCAGTGAAATAAATGATAAGAAAATGTGATACTTTCACTACTGGTCAAATTCTTGGTCTCACATGCATGTTTATAGCATGAGATAAGCCCTCTCACCGTCGACAAGGTGACAAATTTGACCTACGAGAGGGTCTTTACTTTAAACACTTATTCTTCAGCAGAAATTTAAATGGAATCGAAATTACACTGAAATGGAACCGAAACGAAATCAAAATTAAATTGAAATGGATGCAAAACGGATTCGAAACGGAACCGGAATAGAACCGAAATGGAATTGTAATGGAATTGAAATGGAATCGAAACGAAACCAAAGCGGCCCGAAATAGAACCGAAATGGAGACGAAACGGAATCGAAACGAAACCGATATGGAGCTGAACCAGAAGTGAAATGGAACTACTGTGATTAACACCTCTTCTATAGTAAGTCAAACACTAGACCCTTGCTGAGCGGACCCTCCGCACTTTTGCTAAAATAAACTACTTGGAAAGGTTAAATCTACTACTCGTGTTTCCTAAGCGGGCCCTCCGCGTCCTCCTACTCTTGTCATCTCAGTACAAAGTAACACGTATCTGTGGCTTTGTGCTTCATTTCGAACAGTCAGATATTTACCATGATCAAAACATTCACCTTTTTCGAAAATTTTGCAATTACTTTCACTTATTACACCATGGGTAAACCAGGTATTTTGGTTATTCATTCCATGAAAGTAAATGGATAAACAACAACATAAGTTGCCACGAAAATGAAAAGTGTACTTTTAGTCGTTTCCCTTTGATTGAAAGTAAAAAGTCTAAGAGTGAATTGCGGCCAGTATCACACCTGATGTTAGTGCCTTTATATAAACGTTCTACGACGTGGCAGTGAAATAAATGTGCAGAATATGTGATACTTTCACTACTGGTCAAATTCTTGGTCTCACATGCATGTTTATAGCATGAGATAAGCTCTGTCACCATCGACAAGGTGACAAATTTGACCCGCGAGAGGGAGGATTTTCTAACCACTAGTCCAAAATAAGGCTTCGCCGCTCCTGTAGGCGAGACGCCATTTTCAAAATTTCAAACTTTACAAATTACAAATTTAAAAGTAAACAATATGCACATCGACGCAAGTTGAAAGGATCGACTGACAACTGAACCATACACTGAAAGAAATTCGTATGTGGACTCAGACCACTGACACGACAAAGTTACAAAAAACATTGCCGGACACGCTTTATCTTGATTCTTTATCATCCTTAAATTCATTCTCATTGTCTACAGAATCATAATAAAACTGTAATTCTAGGTTTTATTAAGAGCGACTTTTTTTTTCAGCAGAACGCCTCCCGTTGCTTGCGCGATGGAAGCTTCCAGATGAAATAATTCTGACCAAAACCAAATGAATGAAGTTTGTATAGGCTGCTTCTACAGTTCTTCAATGATTATCTCTTGAATTTCAGGGAAGTTTTCTCCTGTTCTGCGAAACTCCCAGATGAACTTCTGGAAAGTTGCCTCCTGAACTTTTGGCAAATTTTATCATAAACTTCTGAGCAGTCACTCCTGAATTTCTGGCAAATTCACTCCTAAAGTTTGGTATGGTTTCTTCCAGACATTCTGAGAAGTCTGAGAAGGGTCATTTATTTTCTGAGAAGGGATAATTCATATCAGAACATTGAGGAAAATCTTTTATAGACTTTGGAGAGTTCGCTTCTGAACTAAATTGACTAGGTTAGTTTCATCCTAAGCTTCGGGGAAACTGATTCCTGAACTTCTGGCATGCATAAACTTGAACTTTATGGATGTTTGTTATTGCATTTCTGAAATATTCTCGTTTGAACTACTAAGAAGTGCCCCTATACTTAAGAGAAGCCCCTCTCTGACCTTCAGAGAAGTGTTTTTTTTTTTGGAGGAATTATTGGTAATTCTCCTTCAGTACCTTGAAGAATCCTTCTTGCATATTCCTTTCTGAATCTCTAGGGAATTCCCTAAATTGTCTAGCGAGTTCCCATGATATTCAACAAGCTTATAAAAAGTCTTGGTAGCTTTATCAACATACTAAAATTTTGTGGAAAATTTGACATGCTAACAAAATTTATGAAAAGTTCTCTCAGATCCTTCTCATAAGTCCAGAACATTGTTTGTTTGTATGCGAGATACTAACGAATATTGTGCTGAACTGTCATTTTTGCAGAACTTCCGTTAAATCCTTAGTGGATCTATCCGAATGTTTATATAACTTTCGACATGCTTATATAAGTTGGAATTGTTTGAAAAACATGCACACAACTTCCGAAAAGATCTCAGAACTTTCCGGAATATTCTAAAAACAAAATTCTAGAACAGCTGATACGTTCATAAATTTTCCTATTTTAACTTACATCAAATTAATAAACTATCCAAAATCAGCATATAAATTGCAACTTGTCTTTGCGTTCGTCTTTGAATCTTTATAACGTTTATGAAATTCTTAGTTCATGTAATCGATAATTATGTTATGAATTATTTCAAGTTTATTATGTAATAAACACTTCCAGGAGATGCTGGAACCACAGGAACCGATCTTGCTTCCACTTTACCGAAACACCTTTACGCGCTTATTCCATCGATGTCTCCTTCAAATGTCACTCTGATTTTTTTAACTCAATTTCTTTCTATTTAAGCTCAAGTTTAAGTTTTTCACGTCCTCTTTTCTAGGTTGTTCATAGTTCTTTGTCTTACATAGGCTCTCAATATCTCATTTCGTTCAAGTTTTGCATCCACCAGTTTTGTCGATCCAGACCTGTTAAAACAATCATAACAAATAATAACAAATTTCTTTGTGAAGTGTCGGATGTTGAACGCTAGAATCAGATTTATTCTGCACTTCCTGTGTAGTGAGATGACTCGCATGTGATTCACAAGGTTAAAAGTATTCAAACGAAAAATAAACACTTACTTTTTGCCATTCCTACACAAGCCGCATTGTTGGTCCTGATGAATCGAGCTTTAGGCCAATTTCCTCCCACTTCTGCTTCCCATTTGTTTTTCTGGCTCCAACTCCCCATTCATTTTCGCGATATCCACATTCATTTTCATCAGTTCAACTATTTGTTTTTTTTTATGGAGAGTGTTTCATTTTCGCAAGAAGGAAATTGTTTTTCTGTCAATTTACCACAAAAAAAAATAATGGTTTAGGGTATTTCTTACTTTGCTCAGTCAGTCATTACTTCCTGACGAAAAAAAAACGGGTAACAGAACAAACTTACTTGACAGAAAGTGACAGATCCATCACCCGTTTTCAAACGGTCTACTGAATCGACCTGCTCAACAAAACTTCGTCGATCTCAACTACTGTAACAGAAAAATAAACCTGTCGAGCAAAGTGACGGTCGACTCGGCTTCTATAATTGGCCCCTATAATTGTACAAGGTGGTCCCATGGAGCCTTACCCACTCATAAGTACGATGGAGTCCTCGTTAGTCGCCTTGTTGATCATGCAAAACATCAAGACCTGAACTCAAGCATATTTTGGAGTACTGTAGATATTCTGAGAATACCTTAATATGTCTGCAATGGTATTAATATTTTCCTTGTAGCTTTTACAGCTAAGAAGTGCGGTCAAAACACTCCAAGCCTTCTTGTTGATTATGTACACATCAAGATCAGAACTCAAGGACAGTTGGGATGATCTAGATCATCATTGTGCTTGGAACCATACCTGTATAATATTTTTCCTAGTTAAAAGAGTTATTTTTGAACAAGTTTATACAACAAAGTTCTCCTGTAACTAAAAAAGCCGAATTTTGACAGCATTATGACCCATTCGTATTGAATCGGTTAAAAGATAGTTGCAAACATATTTCTGCCATAATACCATTGCCGGCTAATGATTATTACACCGTGTCCAATATATTCTCATACAAAAAATAAACTCTATTTATTTCAAATCGATGATCCAGATTTTATTGATAACTTTATCCATTATATTGCAATATAATACTGATCAACTCCAGCATATGTTTTGGAATAACACCGCCTTTAATCTTCTTGACCAGCTCCAGACGTTTTTCGTAACCGTCTCAGGCGGCACGCACGACTTCCATCGGCATTTCGTCCCAAATTCGTTTGATTACGGTTTTGAATTGGTTCATATTAGACGTCCTGTGGTCATTTACCTTCGCCAGCATGAATGACCATACGAAATAATCCAAGGAATTCAGATCTGGTGAACTGGGAGGCCATTCATTCTTGTCCAAAAAGTCGGTCAAATTTTCTCGGCACCAGCCCTGAACGAGATTTGCAGTATGCGATGGCGCTCCGTCCTGCTGAAACACATAGTGATCATCTCCAAACACCTCTTGTACATATGGCTTGACAACTTTCTCCAAAACTTCCGTTTTATAATATACGGCATTCACTTTAACGCCTTTTTCGATGAAAACCAGTGGTAATTTGCCTCGCTTACAAATTCCTCCCCAAACCATCACTGACGCAGCACTTTGGAACCGTAGAATATTCCTATCACTCTTTGGAACAGTTCTCGAAGAGAGAGCCCACAATCTGTCGTTCTGGACATTGTGGGATTGTTGCAAGACGAATAGCTTTTCGTCGGAAAAGATAAATTCTTCCCCACCGTGCCGCGACAAAAGAAGACTTGCTCTTTCGAGTCGTTTCTGCTTGGAAGGTTCCGAAACTCCGTGAACCTTACGTTTCTTGAAAGCTTGGAATCCGAGGTCATTTTGCAGTATATTGTGCATTGACGATCTCGAAACATTCAGATCTGCGGCCATTTTACGTACAGAGCGCTGTGATTTTCGTCTAATCCGTTCCCTGACCACTTTAACAACTCGTGCAGTCCGCACCGTACGAGTACGACGTTCGGATCATCCAACGAGCAGGTGTCACGATACCTTCGGATGGTTCTGTACACAAAATCCCCCTATAATCCGAGGTTTTTTTCAAATTTCTGAAAATAGCGCCCGGGAGCTCACCTTTCAAAAACTTTTTTATCACCGCAGCACGAAACTCCTTCATTGCTGGTAAAATATAAACACCGAATGAAAACAATCGGACATAACCTAAAAGCGTTTGTATAAACATAGTGCAAAACTACACCAACACATACGTGAAGCATGTTGAGTAGTTGCACGACACGAATGCAAGGAAAAAGTGTATGAGAATATATCAACTCATATGTCATACCATTTCTAACAAAAATCCGTCATTATCAAAGAACGTAGTAAGCCAGATTCATGCTTTTCAATACTACAGGTTCACTTTTTTACATCCGTTCATATCGCGTGTTTTGAGCTCTTAAAGTTCCAAAAACCAATATAATTCCCATGCCAAGCCGTGTTTTCTTGTAGCAGCATCATATAAACCTCTTTCCTACTCTCCCCAAAAGGAAAGCCTTTTTTCTATACGACCATCGAATGCGATGGACAACAAAACTCAAATCCATTGAGGCAACTTTTGCTGGGTATCACATATCGATACATCAACTTGACGTTGGGTGGGCGGTGGAGGGGTACCACGCTTGGGAAAAACGGTGGAAAATAAACTTTCGACCAATGCCCCAGTTGCGTGTTTCGAAAAGCGATGTCGAGTAATGTGCTGCGGTTGGTGCATGTGTCCACTAGAGTTATGGGCACCTCCATTGAAGTTAAACTGGATAATCCACAAAGTTACTCTCCATTTGAAAACACGTGCTCTATAACCGTACATAGATAGGAGGGACGATAAAATTTATATTGTTTCTGTGGAAACTCAGGCGTATAGCACTTTTGGACTGATACATGTTTTGTATGGCTGTATACAAACCCACATAGCTGTATAATTGCATCTCCAGAGACTAATTGCACTTAAAACCAAATGCACTTCATTTAAAATGTTATACTACAGGCAGTGGGGTGTCAATTCTATCAACTTCAATCTTTGGAAGGAATCTCGCCATTTGAGATGCAGAGAGAGCAAAAAACGGGACATTCCTATGTATATTGAAGACCGTTACAAGTGGTTTGCAGTCAGGAAGTTGAGGCACGTCTTCGCCAGATGTGAAGTCAAAATTAGGTTCGACAAAATTTTTTCATTTTTCATTTTCATTTTGCAGCGTTTGGTGGGGCAATGAGAGCGCAAGTCAATCCAAAGCCGAGGGTTAGGAAGGGGTAATGGCGAACTGGTCTATGCGGACTACTTGAACGCCATGGGAGGTGATAAGGATTAGGTTGGGGTAAGGGGTTTGTAGTGTTTTTTGGATTGAGATGGCCGCGTTGCTACAAAATGATCTGAAATGTTTAATTTGTTTGTGATTTGAAACTAGTAGTGACTGTAATATAACTTTTTCATCTTAAGTAAGATGAATGTTTTTGATAGTTTGACAGTTTTGATTTCGCATATACTTATCTTTGTGTGCTGTGTTTGATTTTTTTCGAGGATGCTTTACATGTACTTTTTCTTGAAATAGATATGATCACTTCCTTGTCAAAACCGCATGTAGCCTAGCGCTGAGTAGGTCCTTCGTACTTCAATCGATCCATTTCACAGCCGTTCTCGATCATGAAATCAATAAGAAAATAAGAGCGAAGAGGGTGTTAGTGGTTCATAGAATGCAGGGCATAGGTGAGAGATTATTGGTGATATTTTCACGACAATATTTTCGTTTCTCTGACTAAGAATTCCGAATTCCTAACCTAACAAAATTTGAACAGCATGAACCAGAAGTAATGATGTTTGAATCAAAAAGGATTTAAAAAAAAAAATACTGGATTAAATTTAGACAACAACATTTTAAATTCTAGCCTAGCTTTGGATCTAGTAACCATCCCCATCCCAAACTTAACAATATTTCAAATCACTGACTAACTAATATGACACTTGGAAAAGAACAGTTCTATTTCCTATCTAGTTTCTTTTTTTCTATTTATTTATTATCTGGTATGGAGGACACATGCTATAAAATGCATGGAAAGGTAACGATAAAATAAGAAGAAAGACTAGCAACCCCCATCCAACCCCAACCACCTCCATCGCCCGTCCCGACAGACACGCGCATCCCGTCCACAATGCGCAGACCCCCCCAGTGCCATGCACCAATACTCGAGAGTCGATATTAGTACACGAGACCGAAGAAGTCCGCACACCGTAGACGAAACACGCGTATCCGTCAAGACAAGCAACAAATGTAGCCGAGATCAAACGGAAACTACCAATTCCTCCTCTAATTTCCCAGTTACACGCATTCCACTAAAAAGCTCACACTTTCCAGGATTCATACATGGAAAGGTTCATTCTATTGTTCCAATGGTGTTCTCTAAGCGGGCCCTCCGCGTCCTATCTCTAATATACATGCTTGTCGTTGTCAGTCTCAAGTAACACTTTTCTATGACTATGTGCTTCATTTCGAACAGTCAGATAATTACCCTGATCAAAACATTCACCCCTTTCGAAAATGTTGCAATTACATTTAGTTATTATACCATGAGCAAACAGGTATTTCGGTTATTCATTCCATAAAAAAAATGGATGAGTAACAACATAAGTTGTCAATAAAATGAAAAGTGTACTTTTAGTCGTTTCCCTTAGATTGATAGTAAAAAGTCTAAGAGTGAATTGCGGCCAGTATCACACCTGATGTTAGTGCCTTTATATAAACGTTCTACGACGTGGCAGTGAAATAAATGTGCAGAATATGTGATACTTTCACTACTGGTCAAATTCTTGGTCTCACATGCATGTTTATAGCATGAGATAAGCCCTCTCACCATCGACAAGGTGACAAATTTGACCCGCGAGAGGGTTTTTGGTTAAAATAACTTAAATATATATAATATTGTTCAAATAGTATATTGTTGCTCGTGTGGTGTTGTGGGCAAACCGCATACAACCATCCGCACTCCCCCCCCCCCCCCCCCCCCCTCAAATTTTTTCCCCCCCCCCCCGGTTTGTTCCCCCCCCCCCCCCCTGTTTTCCTTTGGGGGGGGGGGTGGCCCTTTGGGAAAGTTAGAAGGGTTGGGGGGGGGGGGTTTAAGGCCCCCCTGTTGCCACCTAACCGTGAAGAATTTGGGCTTCTTCATAAGAGATTCGATTTTTATTTTGATACAGAGATAAAATCCTACACGAAATGCACTCAACCACACTAATGTCCCTTATGTGATTATTTTGCCACATTTTATGCGATTAAGATCTTATCATTATCCATCCGTCCTTTCGTCGTTAGCGTTGCTGAGCAGATAACGATGATGAGGTTGAGATGGGAAATGCTCGCACGGAGGAAAGTACTTTTTAGGGCGAATGGTTTTGATACGCTTGTTTCGGATTAAATTCACCTGTTCGGAGGCAAAAATATCGGTTCTTATAAAATATACAACAGAATATATAAAACTCTTCGTTCACTGCAGTGCGACAAACAATTCGATCAAATTCGGTAGGAATTGGTCCAACAATATTCATGATTAGTGCTCTGAAAAACTCACGACGACCATCTATAAGTCTATGGACTGTTCAGGAAATAACACAATATGTCTACTCCTAATCTTCTGTATCATAGACCATAATAGCATGAGTTCACCACCCTACCGTCGGTTTGAGAAAAATATTGCTTCCTTATTAGACATTTATGAAGAGCCCATAATATTTTACTTACCGGTTTCAGTACTTTGGTGATAAAATACGTCTTTAGACCTGCTATTCGCAGCGCCTCCTCGCGCTTTTCGCCAAACGCTGGTTCCACTTCGAATTCCCCATTGAGGAAGCTCAACGTTTTTTCCGACAGATGAACCCGGCTGTTTGATGTCAAAGAGTATATCAAGATGTAAGCGTTAAGTAGAGTGTTTTTTCCGTTATTTTTGCCACCGAAAATGCCAGAATCGTCATCCAAAATACGTGTGCAAACATAGATGTTGTTCCGGGGAAAATGTATGCGTCAACAAAGCCGGAGATTTGGATAAGATTTATGAAATGAAATAGAAAGAAAAATAAATTTTGTAAGTACACTTTAACTTATCGGTTGACATTTATTGATGAGGTGAAGATTAGCTTAAATACAGGACAGTGGTTAGATTGGTTGTTGATGGTTTTCTATGTTCATATTATTAGTTTTAAAAGAACTTTGAACGAAAAGTTGGAACAAGTTTTTTTGGCTAGCTTATCCCCTTTCCTTTGTAATGCATATTTAATGGAAAATCTATTTGGACTATAATGCATTAGCAGAATCCTTCTCCTTTAAAGACATACGGGATCAATCCCCTATCACTTCGAAGTTTTCTGAGCACAAACCCCTAATACTATTTGGACTTCAGGCGTGAAATTGCTCCATTGGTTAGCAATTTGAGCGTTGTTTGTTTTGTTTTTTTTTGTGATTTTTAGTCTCAACAATCGTGACGTGATAATTCCCTCTCGCGGTTAAAATTTTTCACCTTGTCGACGGTGAGAGGGCTTATCTCATGCTATAAACATGCATGTGAGACCAAGAATTTGACCAGTAGTGAGAGTATCACATATTCTTCCCCTTTAATTCACTATCACGTCGTAGAACGTTTATATAAAGGCACTAACATCAGGTGTGATACTGGTGGGTTATGCCGCAATTCACTCTTAGACTTCTTACTTTCAATCAAAGAGAAGCGACTAAGAGTACACTTTTCATTTTCGTGACAACTTATGAGGTTGTTTATCCATTTGTTTTATGGAATGAATAACCAAAATACCTGGTTTGCTCATGGTATTATAAGTGAAAGTAATTGCAAATTTTCGAAAGGAGTGAATGTTATGATCATGGTAAATATCTGATGGTTCTGAAGCACAGAAAAGTGTTTCTTTAGACTGACGATGATTAGCATATTTATTAGAGACAGGACGCGGAGGGCCCGTTTAGGAAGCACGGGTAGTAGATTAAACCTTTCCAAGCAGTTTATTTCAGCAACAGTGCGGAGGTTCCGCTCAGAGAGGGTCTAGTATTTGACTTACTATATAAGGGGGTGGGGGATGTTTTAATCACGGTCGTTCCATTTCAATTCCGGTTCAGTTCCATATTGGTTCCGTTTCGATTCCGTTTCGGCTCCATTTCGGTTCTGTTTCGGTTCCGCTTTGGTTTTTTTTTAATCCATTTCAATTCCATTACAATTCCATTTCGGTTCTATTTCGGTTCCATTTCGAATCCGTTTTGCATCCATTTCACTTCTATTTTGATTCCGCTTCGGTTCCATTACAGTGTAATTTTCATTCCATTTCAATTTAACTCAAGTTCAATTCAATGTCAATCTACTAATCGCGGTTATAAGGTAAACTCTCAGGTTAATAAAACTAAATAGCTCGGGGCTGTAAAATTAACGCCATGGACATAAGACAACCTGACTGACTGACCCCTTTAACACACTTTAAAATGGAAGCTCATAACATATTAATTCAAACTTTTAAGATTATTATTAGAAGATACCGCAGCGCTGTAAATAGCCAACATATGCGCACCATTGTAATTGAGGGTTGTGTAGACATATCATTCGCTGTATTAATAATAAATAATATTCATTCTCTTGTTGTACTACTTCTTGGGGTTGACTTCAGTACTACTAGTTGCCAACATAGACTACATCAAAGGCCTGAATGTCGTCCCTAAGAATTATTGTTTGGCAATTTACATGTCTTTTTGAAATCTAGTTACTATTGCATACGGCCTGGAGATGACTTCAGCACTGGGGGCTATTATCTTAGACGGCACTTTGCCCCGGATTATCATCTCCAGGAAACATTAGAAATCATTAAACAAAGCTCGTCAAACAAACATCTAGGATAGTGTATTGATTTGAGCTTCCATTTTGCAACTGCATTACAAAACACAATGACGGGAAAATTGAAACTGAAGTTTTGAAAAATACTACGGGGTCCAATACAAATAATTTCAACTAGTGCTCAAGCACACAACATAGGCTAGTACTTTTAAGGTATTGATCGTAGTAGAAGTGACGTTGGGAAAGGGTCTAGTCTTGACAACCAAGCTTTCACGCAGCTCCAGCTAGATACTCAAAAAAAAAGCAATCGTTAAGTGATAATTAACCTAACTTATAAATCATATGGAAAAAGGACTCCCTCCAGTTTCACCTTAACCATTGCGTAACTGATGAGCGAAAGATATTTTCTGTATAAAAATAACCTTTTTTTTTTTTCGAGAAACCGACTCAAAAATAAGTCGTGCGCAAAAAAATAAGTCGAATCTGTTATTGAAGAGCATTATAATATTGATAATAACACCTGATCTTAATTTAGCACCAGGGATGCGAATAGATGGGTTGTGCACAAGATACGACCGCATGGTTTACGTCAAATAATATAAGGGTTCTAGATGTTTAATGTTATTGTAAATTTTTTTTATTGAAATCTGGTATGTCTGGTGCAGCGATTGTATTCAATTGCTGGGGACATTCTTAGTTTAGATACCAAGTGAAATATATAATGACATACAGAACGTCATGTGGTCTATTCCATACCTTTTTGCGAATGGCAAACCTGATTGTGGCACGATATACCAGATAATAATGTAGTATCATCTGCTAAGAGTTGATGTGCACTAGTTAAAGTAAGTTAAATTAAGTCTTTTAACGAAACATACGTTCTCAAAGACTTTAAACAGCTTCCGGGTCTGGCTTATTCTACCGTTATGCAAAGGAACGCCGTTGCCGAGAATTTCCGGACAAAGAAGGTGTCCAAATTCCCAGCAGTATTTGATTTGGCTAACGGCACTATCAATAAGGATGCGTACGAGAAATAATATCTGCAAAAGCGGTTGCTACCGTTTATCAGAAGCCCAGTCTCTCCAGCTCTGTTTTGGCCTCTTGTCACTAAGTGAAATCCGTCCTGAAATATTATAAGGTACAAGAGGTCATATACGTGCCAAAAACAGACAATCCACCAAACTGTCCAGAACTTCGCCCAATAGAGAAGTACTGGGCTCTAGTTAAGCGGAAACTCTCCGAAACTAAGAAGAAAGCAAATAGTACTGATGGTTTCAAGTGAAGATGGAGAATCGACACGGCGGGCGAACCGGCGGATACCGTACGGAACCTGATGGCGGGTGTACCACAGAAAGTTCGAGAATTTTACAGAAAGAAGGATTAACATCTTAATCAACTGTTTCTCATGTAGATATAACTCTGTTATTGTGAAATAAACAATCGGTTTTGTTGAACTACGTGTATTTTTTCTTCCTGCTATTATTTTGCTGTCCGAAATTTCACGTGAGCAGGCTTTATGTACCAACTGTGTCATAAATTCAGCAATAATCAATAAAATCATGAGGGCATCCTGATGATCTACACTTTTAAAAATAATTAATATTAAGAGTGGTGTAATCCTTGAGGCACGTTAATAAAATACTAAAGACTTAATTGAAGAACAGACGCAATTTGTATCTAAGGTACCGCTTCTTTTTTGTGCATCGAAGAAGACATAAATTTACATGTTTTTTTTTTAAGAGTATAATATTCATCAATCTGAACATGGCGAGAGCATCTAGCATCCTAAAAATATTTGACTACGGTCAACGTCCGTGTTTTGCACTAGTTTAATTTAAACTAGTTTTCCAAACCTTAGGAGAAAAAGAAAGAAAATTAATGCTACAAGATAAAATTGTGCTTATTTTCACCATTGCCAACAAGTTGCCACAACATCATCCTTTCTGTTGGTTTAAGTAAGTCCTCAAACACGATACTTTAACGTATTTTGTAATCCATTGAAATAAATCACTAACACTTGTGAGTGGTCCCAACAGCATCCTTACTGTTGGTTTAGATTGGTTGTCAAACGCGAAATGTTTATCTATTTTTGTAATCTATAAAATAATCTACTCACACATGTTAGTGACCTCAACAGCATCCTGTCTGTTGGTTCAAGTCGGTCCTCAAACTCGATGTTTTAACGTGTTTTTGAATCCTGAAATTAATGACTCACACTTGTGAGTGGCCTCAACAGCATCCTTACTGTTGGGTTAATTCGGTCCTCAAACTCGATGTTTTAACGTATTTTTGCATTCTACTGTGGAATACCTGGGCACCCTGCACAGTATAGTATGAAGCTCTTTCCGTGCTAACCGAATTTTTTGTGTCTCTGATGTCTTTAGTTTGAGGTAAAATAGAGGTGAGGTTATGAAATCCTCAACCACATTTATACTGCTGGTTTAAATCGGTTTAACTAACTACGCTATTAGAGGTTGTTTGAAAAAAAGAATGGTTTGTTTTAACAACGTAAACCACTGTTACTTTGTGCGTAGCCCCAACAGCATCCTTACTGTTGATATTCATTGCCAAAAATCGGTACAAATCGGAAATCGATACTAATGTTTAAATAATTTACTTGTTGTCACGCGCATTCCGACGCTGTGTAGACGAAGGTAGACGTAACATGTTGACAAGTTCATGGTCATGAGCAAGTGACGTGCTATGGTTGATTGTTTTTGAGAGTGGATGATTCTAGGTTAGGGATTATTCTACACTCAAAATTAACGTTTGTGGTAACGTAACGTTAAAACACGATAGTTCTTAAAGCAGGCAATATGGGTAATTTTATAAAACGTTTCAAATACTACTTTCAAGATCCTTATACAATAAAAACGCTTTATGTTGCTTATTTTCGGTCATAATTAGAATATTGTAGTATTGTATGGTTCCCTTATATGAAAAAAAAAACATGATGAACGAACAAAGTCAATCCAAAAACAGTTTTTACTATTCTTGTTCTAGCATATGAAGTACGTTGTAAGTTGATCAAAATTCAAACTTAGAAAATTTTTTTTAACGTTTTGCGAATTAAAACAACATAATTATTTAATTTTACTGTCAGGCAAAATTCTGTTATTATCTATGTAACAAAACGGTCTACTGTTGTTTGACGTCAAATAAATAAATCTGAATTTGATTGCTAAAATTCTCATATGGCGTGCAATTTCTACACAAAATATGAAAAAGATATGATGAACGCGTGATCACGCCTAAATGGAAATTTAACAGAAACCATTTAGTTCGCTGGAATTACCGACATTATTCAAATTATTCAGTTTATTAGAGCTCAGCCACACAAAACAAACAATCGCTTCAAATTTGATGACATCAGTCAGAGCAACATTACGACCGTTTGTTTGAATGTTTGCTTTGGCTGATAAATAAAGTTATAATATTTGAAGTTGAATCATCTTTTTTTGCTATAAAAAGAACGTTAAATCATCCATTAAATCACATGAGCAAATCCCATTAAAACTATTGATGATCTCTATCACAAAAATTGTTCTACGCCTCAAATTGAAACGTAACCCAAAACGATCAATGTTTCCCCGTTTTACGGCACGGAAAAACCATAAAACTAAATTCAATCGACTCGGTTTTTGCGGCTGGATATAAATGAAAATAACTTGTTTATGTTGTTTTATACTCGATTGTAATCAATCATCACAACGCAAAATAAGACTTTTGATGCCACCATTAGCGTCAACCAATCATAGGTGATTTAAAACGAGCTGACCACTGTCCACGGAGATTGACCTATTCCCGGTAACTAATGCCATCCTAGTTTCCAATATCACCGTGCCTAAGTCCTCTGACACTTACCCCGGTTTTCCGCTGGATTCCATCTTGTTGGCCAATTCAACATCCTTGGAGTACACATCAAACTGCCACTGGCGTTGACCAAGGATTCCCGCCAAGATAGCTCCTGTGTGGATTCCTACTCGCATATCAACGGGAGAATTTGTCTTCTGCTGGACGTATCTGTAAAAAAAAGGGAGAGAGAAAGGGATGGTCACCATGGCGCTTTCCGCCTCTAATTAGTACCAATTGGTACTGAGCTCATGCTTCTAATCTAATTACACTCACTTGATTGCCTTCACCATGGAAAGACCCATGTGGACACAGAGAACGGCGTGGTCCGGCCGTTCTACGGGAGCTCCACTTATGCAGTAGTAGCAATCGCCCAGGATCTTTATCCTTAATTGCTGGTATTTCTGTAATGTTGAGAATGATAGAGATAAGCAGAAGAAAAAAATACACTACAGTAATAAAATTTGTTTTGAAAGTCCAATAAAAGTTGGCGGGATGCTGTGCAGGCGTAAAGACCACCAACTGTCGATTGATCACTATAGCAACTTTGAAGATGCGACAGTTAGTCAATTCGTTTTATCCCTTTTCGCTTAATAGAGAAAGTAGATACACAGTTCTTACTCACTACTACGTGATGGGAATGAAATAAAAGGAGGCAGTTCTACGAAAAATGACTCTGATACAAACATTTATGTTCAGTAGAATCTTTCAATATTCGTAAATGATCCATGTTTTTTCGCAGATACAAATATGTTGTTCTCGAACAACATGGTGAAAATGATATCATCGTGAGAATCAATTTTGAAAATCAAAAAGTGTCAACACGTCAAACTGCTGTTCACAACTCATCCGTTCATTTACCACTGTCTTCTTCGCATCATTGCATGGTCATGCCACTGGAAAATAAAAAAGAAACTGCCGAGGATAAAGCACCACCTTCTACTTACCTCTGCTAGACGATCGAAACGTGCGAAAAGTTCGTTTAAAATTTTCACCAGATCCTGAGCCGAGTAGGTGGACGAGATGGCGGTAAATCCGACGATATCAGCATACAGAATGCTGCAGGTAAAAAAGATGAAATCAGCTTAATAAAAAACGAGAAAAGACGGAAAATGAGGAAAACGAGAAAATGCGACTGTGCAGCACGGGGAACGAGAGGATATTTAGTGAATGCTTTCGTCTTGTTCCCCAGCTGAATGACGACGAGTCCGAGAAAATGTACTTAAGACATGAATATTAGACTTGGCAAATCACCCGGCGAGATTATAGAAATTTATTCCTCCTGTGGCAGTAACGGTAGTTGAATTTGGAATGAGGTTTCTTTTACAGTGTTAATTCTTATGTTTGCATATCTGAATCCTGATTAGAGATTTTAACTTTGATTTAAAATGTAACTACTAAATATAAAAGCTGGTAATATGTACGTTCCAGCCCAGGGAAGTCAAAACAATGTGATATATAGGAGCAGAAATTGAACAAGGATAGCGTATGGAAAACAGGTCGATAAAAGGCTCGGTTTGTTTTGTCCGAGTTCTAAAAGTTTGTTTTGTTTGATTTCTATGTTCTTATGAACCGAAAAAGACAAAATAAATAGACGATTAATAGTATCCCATCTGTCTCAACCGAACTCAAAACTTTTGAAGAAAAAGTATGGTAGTATGCGATCGAACACATATTCTTTTACCAAGCTACTCCCGATGCAGGGTACAGGGCGCGGCAGAAAATAATGCGAAAATTTGTTCTATTTCTTTCAAATCCCATTTTCGTCTAATTTAAGCAATAATATCAACATTTTCGAGTACAGTTCTCTTTATAAAGCCCTTTTAAACAAATTTATTCAATGTATCCTCCATTTTTATTAATAACATCCTCAAGCCGACGCCGGAAGTCAGAGCATGCATTTCGGACGTATTCCTCCATGTCTACCATGTGCGTGTTATGGTTGACTTCAGGGTTTTCACACGAGGGTGTGATGTTTTGTAGGCTCGTGCTTCAACATATGCCCAAATCGGATTAAGATCTGGACTACTAGGGGGCCACAAATCCTTCGGCCAAAACTTCATGTTATCGATGAACCATTGTTGGGTTCGATTGGACGTGTGACACGGCGCGCCATCCTGCTGTAGGACAACGTGTTGGTCCTCGGAGAAGTTGGCCTTCACCTACGGAAGCACTTGGTCCTTTAAAATACCGATATACACTTCGGTATTGATTTTCACTCCAGCATCAACGAAAACAGGCGACATTTTCAAACCGTTGGACGCCACCAAGCCAAACATCATGACACCAGCCGGATGTTTGGTTTGAAATGTGAATTTCACTTTTTCCGGAACGTTCTCCATTTTCTGCGGTGAAATGAACCGGTCCATGCGGCTGTTGGCCACAGCATCGATGCTGAAATGCTTTTCGTCGGAGAACACGATTATCATTTTTTCCTTCTTCAACAAGGAAAGCAATCTCTTGGAACGAGTCACTCGTAGTTCCTTGACCCGGTCCGTAATCAAGTGGCGTATCACTCTGGCTCTGTAAGATGCATGCAGGTCTTCTTTGATGAATCTCCGCATGGATTTCTCCGAAATATTGGCTTCCTTTGCAAGTTTTCTTATGGAACGCACCGGGTTGCGAGCAATTTTTGCACGGACCGATTTGATGACGTTTGGCGTGCGTGCAAAGCGCGGACGTCCGCTTCCCGGCTTCCACTGCTTAGGACCATCCTGCAGGGACTTTTTTTATGCGGTAAACTGTTGCAATCTGGCAATCTCTTTCGGCTTCTTCTGGGCGAGCAACAAACTGGTGATCACTTCTTTCGCGAACATTTTGACGAATTTGCAATAAAACAAATATAATGTTTGGATGCAGCACTTGAAAGTAAACAAAAACAAAAACACTTTCGACAGAAATTAGTCACTAGCTACACGAATTAACACAATACTCAGGTTTGAACATTTTAGCATTATTTTCTGCCGCACCCAGTAGGCAGTAGGCACTTATAATATTGACCAATAATAAATAATAGTAATATTACATGGTTATCAAAGGTTTGAGCATTACACAGAATTTCTCTGTTTCCCCTTTTTGTGAACTTTAATGCTGTTTAATGGAACGGATGAAATTTCTATGAATTTTAGAAGGCTTTGTAAGGATTTTATGAAATTCATAGCAAGATATTAAGAGTTTTTAGGGAACGTTAATGTTTCTTGTGTCGAATATCAGCCAGATTATTCGAAGGACACCGAATTTTGAACATTCTTCCTACTCGGAAGTGCACTTGAAGTTCCGATTAGCGTTTTGAAGAAATAACACTCAGCGTTAACGTTCGATTTATGAATAAATAGATTTATCAGTAACATTATAAAAGATTGGCTTCCTTGTCTTCAGTTTTTACCACAATGACTACTGTTTGATCACAAGGCTTTGGGGTGTTTTTGTTGCATTGTTAGCAAATGCGTCACCCATTTTGCATACAGTTTGTTTTAAACCCAAAACTTCAGCCAAAATATGAATTTGAAAGTGTAGTTAGGCGGTTAGGCGTGTTTTTTCAAAAGATGCGGAATAATATTTTGAGCCACTCTTCTGAAGACACCTGGTCGATAAAATGATGACAAAAGGGTGAAAATGTTTTTGACCGTCTTTTTTCAGAATTGTGCCAATGTGCGTCGGTTTAATGTCAGAGGATTTCACTGCGACAGTGGAACCGAGAATCATGCTGGTGCACCATGTAGCTAAGTGTGATGTTTCTGTTGAAAGTCACGACAAGCATCCTTCTCGCAGTCGTTGTGGAACCTAAAGGCGTTGAAGATTACGAGAAAAACAAACGCGGAATGCCAAGTTTGTTTGCAGAAGTGATTTCATGACAGTATGGCACAGATATGACTTTAGCGGGTGTTATTCAGAATAGCTGGATTGGAGTGGCTCCGCCTGAACGTGATAATATTCTCGTACCTTGGCAATTCTTTCGAATTATGGTATGTTTCCCACTGCTGTAGAGTAGCAGGATGCAGCCGAAAATTGACCATATCCACCAGAATCCCACTTCACCCTCCAGTTTGTTTGTCAATGTTCTGGAACATCTGAAGATTCTTCTCGAATCCACCAATCAGATTCCTTAACGCATCTTAGCTTTCCCGATTCAAAGCAACCACAGCAAATGCTGAATCCAAGTGTGTCTTCACTATCAACTTTCGATATTTGTAGTGGAATTCCAACACATTCTACGCTACGGCTACTTCGCCGTTGAGAGCTTCATGGCCTAGACCTCTTGCAGGGCTTCTGCTGAAAGAGCGGACTTCAGATAACTGAAGCGGTCGATGTCAGTGGATGTTTGTTATCGTGAATGAGGCGACGAAAACGATCACGAAATGTGATCCAATCTTTGATCTTCCCCCCGCACGAAGGAAGGTAAATTTCAGGCAATTTCACCGACCCTTAAACGACCTTTCAGAATGGTCACCAGGTTGACAGGTTTTAACATCGTTTAGGGGTGGAAGCTGCATCGCAAGCAAACTCATTATGCCACACAATACAGATCTTCAAAATTATTCATCACAAGATCGTTTTCCTCTTGGAGCTTTGGGTTCACTCTATCGTCAGTTTTCTCTCCAGTGGTATCCAAAATAGATCAATTTGTACACGTAGCTTGTAGAACTTCTTGCTAGTGATCTCCAGCATTGTGTACTATCAATACGTGGGTGGCAGGCGTACAAAGACCAACGACTTTTTCTTGGCCGCAGCATCGAGTGATTACGATGTGATTGTGCTAACAGAAACCTGTCTGCGCAGTGACGTGAGCAATTCCGAATTGGCTCCGAATTACACCATTTACCACTGTGACTGCAACTCCGCTACCAGTCAACATCAACGAGGCGGAGGGGTTCTCATTGCAGTAAAATCCTGTTTACAAAGTGTTCCGGTTCGACTTAATGCATGCGAATCACTTGAGCAGGTCGCTGTGAAAGTGTATTGGCAGATCGATCAGTTTTCGTTTGTGGTATATATCTGAGATCTAACAGCGAACCCGAACGCTACATCTGGCATTCCAAAGCTCCTTTACAGATTTTGAATGCGGTTCATCCACATTAATCGTGGTCTCTCGACGTAGATATCGGAAGTTACTTGCCAATAACCGCGTCTTCTGAGCAGGAGCTTGTGCTAACTGAGAGCATGGTGGCCAGCGGACTTCAGCAAATTTGTGACATCCGTAACGTCAACAAAAGATTGCTTGCTTTGGCCTTCGTAAATACTGACCACTATTTCGGCCATTTTAAAACCTGATCGCCATCATAATCCATTCGTCCTACCATTAGACATACGTCGCCTTGAGGATCCCCAGCCATCGATAGCAAATGAACTGTTGTACCACATACCACGACACTACTGAATCCGCAAAACTATTTGCTGACTTTTTCCAAAGCGCTTATACTTCGGGTTCCCCACCGGTCCACCGGTTTCCCAGAATCTGGTCGAAAGCTTGCCATCTTACACGATTGATTTCTCAAGGCCTACATTATCAGCAGCAGACGTTGAAAACGCTCTGAGCTCTATAGATTCGTCAAAGGGGCCTGGCCCGGTTCCTGCGTTTGTCAAACGATGTGCTAATGTGATTGCCGAACCTGTTAGCTGTTTATTCAACCTTTCTTTGTCAGAAGCAGTTTTCCCTGATGGAAACTGGCTGCGGTAACGCCTATCACAAATCTGATAGCATACACTGCTTGGAAAATTATCATCCTATTTCAATTCTGTGCTGTATCTCAAAGATCTTGGAATCGATAATTCACGACAAAATGTATAGAGCTAATTCACGACAAAAGTTTGTCGATCAACCATTTCTAACCTCATGTCATTGTGACAGTTGTCATCGCTGAAAAAATGGAACGATTAGGATTTCCTGGACGACTTATTATCTGGTCACGCTCCTATGGTAGATCTGCCTACATCAAGTTTGGATGTGTACCGTCAGGAGTATGGCTGATTTCGCTGCTCTTCAGCAAGACCTGTAGGTTCTATGGAAACTGTATAAAATTAGTGTTTTTTCAATGGAATGGAGATGAATGCTTTAAAATGCAAGATCATAAGTTTCAACCGAAGCCGTTCGCATATAACTTTCCAATACTTGCTACATTCAAAAGTACTAGAACTAGTCAACTCAAGTAAAGACTTAGTAAAGAGTAACAATAGATAGTAAGCTGAATTTCGACAAACATATTTCCATAACTTCCGCTAAATCTTTTGCCGTCCTTGGTTTTATCTGTCGAAAATGTGACGTCTTTGGCGATATTTACGCACTGAAAGTCCTGTACTGTTCTTTGGTGCGCAGTATCCTTGAATATGGAGTTCAAGTGTGGGCTCCCTGTACACGCTGACCGGCCAGAGAGAGTTCAACGTTGCTTCATCAGATTTGCCTTGCGCAACATGCCGTGGAACGACCCTCTCAGACTACCGCCATATGAACACCGATGTCAACTTATAAGCCTGGAGCCTCTTCACCACTTTGCAGAGATTGTTTGCATTCGATGTATTGAGTAGCCGCTTGGACTGCACACATCTTTTGCAAGAAATACAGCTGTACAGCTGGCGACGTTGCCAAATATATGTACTCGAACGTCGATTTGACCTTCGTATCGGGTTGGCTCATTACTTTTGATAAATTTCTCGCAAAGTCGTTGAAATTGGCTAAATGTGCAGTGCAGTGTTCTTAAACATTCCCGTGAGCGGTATAGCAAGCGTCATAGTTGAACTATGAATCAAAAGTTACATTTGAATGTGTTGAGAACTATTAGGGAAAACCCAGGGCTGTCAGAATATGATATCGCCAAGAAATTCAATGCCAGCCAAGGCATCGTCAGAAGGGTTTCGATATTTTCATGCCAGTAAACAACTAAAAAGGACACTGAAGCAGAATCTGGTGGCCAAAAGACGTGTTTTTACAAAGTTTGAAGGATGCATTCTCATGGACGACAAAACGTATGTGAAAATGGAATATGGGCAGCTTCTTGGACAAAAGTTCTATACGAGAACTGCTCGAGGTGTTGTCTAATGATGATGATGATGATGATGATGATGATGTAATACTACCATCTATTGCAGCAAGGTAACTTTCCATAGCTGTGGAATAATCTGAAAAACGATTTGATCAGGATTCTATTATTGTTTGTGATCATCAAGCTCGTGTATGAAGGGCCAAAAACGTTTGGGCGAGCCCGTAAGCAGAGACACTTACGTGAAACCCGCGAATATAGGGAAGAGAATCTCCTTCCAAAAGCAAGTTCACAGCACTAGAATCGAGCCCTCGATTGACAGAATAAACCCAATAGATGGGGTCAAAGAGCCCGCCCTCGTTCCACGAAATGTTAACAATAGAGAGGAGGCAGTCCCATGCTCCCTATCCAAATCGTTTTACTTGGGTGCCCTGATGGTCCTTCCCTTTCTCCGTTATATGTTATTTAATATTAAATATATTTTATACACAACAAATTAAGATATCATTATAGACAAAAATACTAATTTATTCAAATTTCAAACTTGAATGGATTGTTACTGAAAAATAAATAAAAGTTAGATATGTATCAATATCCTACTAGTCCTGGGAAAGCTGAAAACAGAATAGATCATTCGAAATATAAAAGATAAAATTTGAATAAAAGATATTATTTTATAAGTCACTGTAATATTTGTAATATTTTTCTTTATACTGTTCTAGAAACATTTCAAAGATAGCAATTGGAGAGTCCGGTTGGATAATTTCTGAAAGAAATGGCTTATCTTACCATAATACCGCAAACACAACATTAAAATATAATCCTACATTACTACATGCACATGCCAGCCTTTTATGAATATGATAGTTGAAGTTCAGAAGTGCAATTTTAAATAAAATGGTATGCTGAAATGCTGAGATACAAATTCCGCCTTTGATGCCTGGCATATTGCTCCAGGTTCTTACATAGTTTTGGAATGCAAAGATGATTCCAAAGCGTGCTGACATTATTAATAAAATGAGAATAGAAAATATACA